>OY979723.1:3622500-3885183 GCA_963855995.1 Muricea muricata | reverse complement strand
AAAATCCGATTGGTAATAGTCTGCAGTTTCCATTCTCATTGTTTAATGACAAGGGTGGATAAAAACACACGATTGCAAAATGAATAATTACTGTGAACCAGTCTGCATATCTCAACAAAAAGATCGTCTTGGGCTACGTGAGAATGTGATTAAAAAATTATACAACGATGTTAACGACGTAATTCAAGAGGTACTGTAACTATCATTAATCATGTTTGACGTGCAATCAGGGTTCAACGCGTCGTGAAGTTGGGTAGAACTTGGTAGGGTCGTATTTGGGACGGCATTAGTTTTGTTTTGATCTGGAAAATCGAGATAATCGTTGGGCCATTGCCGACCGTTATCCAATATTTTAATTAATGCCAATATTTTAATTAATAATGGTAATTGCACTGAGTGGAGTGCAATTTGGTCTGAAATCAAACGCGTGATTACAAAATCGCACGACCGCGAAGCGGGAGTGCGATTTGTAATCACAAGTTTGATTTCAGGACAAAATTGCACGACATGAAGTGCAATTTCCACTTTATTACATTCATTTTGAAATCTAAAACAAGACACACCTCCCACCTTCCTTCCGCTTCTTCTTCGGCGCGGTAGCATAGCAACAAGCGAACAAAATCGAAGGACATATTTGTACAGGTATTTAACAAATGGAGAAGATAATGAACTTGTTTGTGCATAAAATCTTGGCCAAAGGAATAGTAAGGTTTGTTTGAACATTCTATCAGCTTTATTCGTGATTTAACAGGATTCAACAACAGATTTTTGAGCTAAAACATATTAGATTTATCTGGACTTATTGTCGCTGCCATATTGCATTTCGAGCTTGTACTAGTTATTCAATGTTATTCACAAAGGTTTTATTTCTGTAATGTGTAGAATCGTTTGATTTGTTTAGCAACTTAGCTAGTGTTTTATCTGTTTTTCAGTGCTTGTGTACTAGCCTTTGACTGCCTGAGAAAATAGTATAGGTGATATGAAATTTGTTTGTTTTGCTCTTTTGTCCCCGTGATCAGATGTTTTTAAAATTTATTTGGTAAATTGAATGCATGCAGTTTGATTTGTTTTGTTGGCTAGACTCAGCAGCCATATATGCAATTGGGACCAAAAAAGATGCGATTAATGAGCAATTCTTTAATCGCACCCAAAATGATGCGATTTGGGGATTAATCGCACTATTTTTGACCAATCAGAATGCTGGAAATACCATTGATTTCAAAATGAATGTAATAAATATTTTAATTTCAGTATCCAATATTTTGATTTCGTTGTAGCTATAGCTCAAGCCAAGCCGTACCATGAGTTAGCAGGATATTCGCTTCCCTATTTATATTTAACTTCAAAACAAAAAGTGATTTGTATCGAATCATTGAGCTGGGCCGGCGACACATAATGTAAAGTTTAGAGGCATCAGGAAGCAGCATATTCCTGACTGGCACGTCGGCCATGTTGCTGGTGAAGTACAAAAGAATATTTTACTAGTTCTATTGTGGATTCCAGCCAACGTGGGTGAGAAACATTGTCTCGTGTGTCCCGAGAGATTGGTTGCAAGTCAAAAATAG
The DNA here is from genome assembly GCA_963855995.1 of Muricea muricata. Lineage (NCBI taxonomy): Eukaryota > Metazoa > Cnidaria > Anthozoa > Malacalcyonacea > Plexauridae > Muricea > Muricea muricata. Next base: position 3,883,618 of record OY979723.1, on the reverse strand, counting down.
ACTCTGTGCCATTGGTGCTCTATTTAAACGCCAAGCTTCGAAGGCTCCTTAATGACCATTCGTCTTTGTAACGAATCGCTAAATGAAAAGACTGTTTAATTCGTTTATCAATCTCAGTATCACCTAACAAACGCTCAAATCTATATCTGTCCTCTTAATTATTAACATCGTCGCCTGATAAAACATCACTTTCTGCTATTTCTGCATGTCGAAATAAACGAATTCTGACCAATATAAATTTCTTCGTGACTATGGTGCATAAACGTCTGCACGATACTTGGCAGCTTTGGATGAACGCCTATTTTACATTAATTTATGATGCGTTAGCTGGACAACCACAACAGAATGATTAATCTTCCTTTACAAATACAACAAAACAGAGTGTTAAACAGGGCAAACTTAACCATTGAAATTAAACCTATGAATCCCCAGTTCATTAAAGATTTATGCATAAACAATTGCGAAACGCATACACTGCCGAACTGAATTGTCAATAAGAAAAACTCCAAAAAACAAAAGAATATGATCACCCATGATGTAATGGGATCGGTTTTCGTTTACTGTAAAAGGTCTTTAAAGTTGAAAAAACCTATCCCGTTGTATCTCAGGGGACATATTCTTTTATTTTTCGGAGGTTTTCTTATTGACAATTCAATTCAACAATCAGTGCGTTTCGTTGGCGTTTGCCCATACCACAGTGATGCAGGGAATATTAGCAATATAGCGTTACTCAGGAGTTGATTATATGATCCCGCTTACCCGGGATTAAATGAAGCATAAAATAATCTTGAGGTATTGAAAAAGTCATTTAATAAATTAAGAAACAACCTAATTTAGAATGTCTTCAGTATATTGATCAGCAAAACATATTTTACAAACATTTATGCCCAAGGCTATTTTGTTTATTTCATATTTCGGCAAAACGAAAATCTAGAGAAATCAGGAATTAAACATTTTTTATATCATAAACTATGACTTATTCCAATACCTCAGAATCGTTTTACGCTTCATTTAATCTCGGGTAGGCGGGATCACATAATCAGCCACTCAATTGAAGTTTGTGTGTCCAAGCATATCGCATTACGCATCTCATTACCATCATGGCAGCCTGTCAATTGCATTTTCTGGCGAAAAAGATGCTGAGCTGGCTGGTGGCAGCCAGTAAACTGCATAATGATAGGGCGCCGTGTTGCACTGCTGAGTGGCCCTCCTGTCTTTTGCTATACTGAGCCCATACTTCAACACAATTATCGATCAAGAAGAGCGTGGTGAGGTCAGATGCTCTGCGGGGTGTAACCGTTCTTGTGACTTCTCCAAGTTTTAGGCAAGGTATGTCGCAACACAAATATACGATTTAAAATACAACTCAAATAATAGGAAGACTGGTTCATCGAAATTTGAGTTTCTGATCGATTTAATCGTTTGCCGTCATCCATCGGTGTCGTTAAACAATGGAAAAATGAGTTCCTTGTATGTGGATGGTAAATATCAAATTGAAATATTATTTTGTGGAAACACTACGTATTGTTTTAATGCAAACATAATTATGTAATTTTTGTGTCTATGGAGTGGGAACTATAAGGATTTGAATTCAGCTAGCTAAAAAGTATTTCAGTTCTAAGATATGCTTAATGAATCTGTACGAGCTTCGAACAGAGGAAGGGCCTCCACCTAGTATTTAGTAAGGCAACCAACCCTAGTTTTAGATGTCAGCCAAGCTCATATTGGTTGAACTGATAGCTATGGGGAGCCAATTAGTTGACCTGCATCTAAGGATATATGGCCTCATCATTGCTTCATTAATATATTATCGAGACATAGTATATCCTCATTGTTACTGGTTACTGCTGCTGAATTTGCATTCTTCAGGCAAAGTACTTCGTTAAATACATCGCGATACATAGATCAGTACATGGGTGTCTTTTATGTATATCGTGTAAAAGCGCGTCTTTCGAAATTATCTTTTACAGCTGGATTGATCTAATGAATGCGCAATATTTCTCCTAGGTGGCAAAATAGGAAGAGAAGACGGATTCTCTACAATGCATATAATTATTCAGTTTATATGTATTGAATATGCGACTAAATATTTGTTTGGTTTGCAATCTCAATTACTATAAACAGGGCATGATGGAATTCACTACCACAAATTTAAAATACTATTTATTTTTCACGAATGGTGTAAGCACAATGAAGTTGTTTCATGCATATATCATTCAAAATCATTTACACTCAAGTAATTTATGCTTCACAGCATATGGCTATGGAATCCTACATGTGGCTGGCTGCGTTAAGTTGCCAAGCTAATTATACAGACAAGTTAGGCTTGTTTCAAATTAAAGAAGAATTTTCAAACAATGGATAATGAGGAACTAAACTCTCCTTATCTCATTGCTTAATTTGCACAAATCGCCTTCAAAATCCGACGTTTTCAATGAGCCTAACGTACAATAGAGTCCATGCTTATCATTGCTTATCTATTCAAAATTCATTGCGTATACATATTTTTGGCACCTAGGACCAATAACGGTGTTCTGTTTGTAGACTGGTTGGCGATAAAGCAATTTGCCTTTGCTTTGAGCATATTGGTGAAGGAGATTTTAGCATTTCATCGCCATAGCCTAGGCATTAAAGATACCGTGCATTTATCGTTGGGCCAGCTTAGTACTTTCAAATCAAGCAATGCATGCATATGTGTACTCGTTCATAGGACATGGTGGCGGGATACAACCACTTTCGATAGTAATTTTTTATGCATTTGCTGGATTGCGTATTGGCAATGCACAAGTGAAACAGCCATAACTGAAAATGCATACCTAATAATTATTCTGTTATCCTAGGGAATTTATTCACGTAATCATGATCCCCAAGCCAACAGCGCGATGCTTCAGCTTGCTAAATATCAGCCAGGCAATTCAATTTGCTGAGCGAGCACTAATTTTCGCCGATATGTAGTGGCTGTATGTCCGCAAGGTCGAAATTAGCATATATTCATTAACAAAACCAATCAGATATTAGATTTTTGCGAAAGACATTGCATAAATGAAAATAAGTTTGCATATGTCCTTAGATGCAGGTCAACCGATTGCGATAAATTAAATAAAACAAGATCGTAATATAAGTTATGATTCATATCGTGATGTAGTGTATAATATTGACATATTGCCTCGTGATATAAGGTATAATTTATTCGTGATATAAGGTATAATTTATTCGTGATATAAGGTATATATGTTTAGAACTTATTCCCCTGGTATAATTTATATATTACGGTCAAACTAACTTTTATATCACGCGAATGCACGCGACATGAGAGTTAGTTTCTCTATGATATATAAATTATACCGAGGAAATAAGTTTTAAGTCCTAACCACTGAGTTCTATATGTTCCAAGACACCAAATATGGCAGGTGAATCCCAAACAAACATAGCTGTATTTTTGCAGAATATACCAAGTCTCATTTCTGAAGCTCATCGTCAGTTATTTTGTGCAAATATTAACGTCTTTTAATTCATACAACGACGAATTGAGAACAGTTTGGAAGTCTTGAGTACATTACTAAATCAGAATCAGAAGCGCGGTTGTGACGACCAATTACAAAACGACATAGGACAAGGCTTTCAAGAAAGTTGCGATCGCCAGTGTATACAGAATGATCATTCACAGCATTTTTCATGCCCAGTTGAAGAAGGAAGAAACAGAGGAAGGTATTGTTTTAACATACCGAGAATAGCATAAGTGGTTTGTAAAGAATTTGCGGTAGCTGGGTACAAGTTGCAGCAGATCTACTAGGACTTTGCTTCACTAGCACTAAGACTTTGCTACACTAGCACTAGGACTTTGCTAGACTAGGACTAGGACTTTGCTACACTATGTCTAGGATATAGGTCTAGGACTTTGCTACACTAGGTCTAGGACTGTGCTACACTAGGTCTAGGACTTTGCTACACTAGGTCTAGAACTTTGCTACACTAGGTCTAGGACTTTGCTACACTAGGTCTAGGACTTTGCTACACTAGGTCTAGAACTTTGCTACACTAGGTCTAGGGCTTTGCTACACTAGGTCTACTGGTCTAGGACTTTGCTACGGAGACGTCATGAATTTAAATATTTTTCAAACAAACTTTCGTAAAGTGGTTAGTTAGGTTCTTCAAATTCTTCCAAATTCTGGTGAAACATTTCTTTTGGGGGCACGTAGACAAAGGAGTTTTATTATCTGGTGGTTGAGAGTGCGTGATGCTTCTGTCATGTTCACGCTTTGATTCTTGCTATGAGGCGAATTAGTAGACGTGTTTACAATGTCCTGTGTTCGAATGCCTTATGGTGAGAATTAACAGATTATAGCCATTGGGCAAATTGTCTACACACTGGGTATATACATGTTATTAACAGACTAAATTTTTGTTGTCCAGGCATATTAATGGACATCACAAACTGATCAATCGGCGTTTATTAATACACGGGGGGGGGGGGGGGGATGGGGGGAGGACAGTTGCTCCAAGATGCAGTTCATCGCTTCGGCTTACCATCACGCGTCTGTTCAGATCTCAGTGGTTAAAATGTGGACGTCGCTAGATTATTTTATGCTACATTATTTTGCAACAACATTGTTGTTGTACCTCCCACTCAAATGCCTTTCACACAGATGAAGAACAAGAATACTTCACAAGAACAATATCCCCACTTGCAGACTGTGACAATCATGGCTACAATTTATTCATAGAAGCATTACATTTTATTAAAAACTTATCACAAGAATACTGAGGTAGACAAACTGTTTTACTAGTGATGCATAACTAACTGAAAATGCGTGACTAGTTTTTGTAGCAGACTATATTGTCAACTTTACACACACTGCCACTTGGCTCAAAATTTTTAAACTTTTAAATTTTAAAATTTGTTCTATTTTAAACTATATGCTAATTCTTAGAGCAATTCAGCCTTTGGCTGCAATGCTTTGCAAATAAACCATCTACCTATCATCTAAACAAGTGCTGACTAACATGCAGCAAGATCTGTATATAATGAGAATAGTCATATACATATATATATCTCGCACATAATACAGGCACTAACTAAAGATTACATTTTTCTAAGTATTTTCTTTCTATGTGCCACAGAAATCTCCATGGACCGCTCAAATTACAGCTATGTTCGTTTGGGAGTAGCCATGAGTGTCTTGAAACATATAATTGACCGAAGTGACCGAGTATGTACGTACGCCGAGCAACACCTAATAAAAGGTAGATCTACACTATATCACACTGTCAATATTGTCTTTGCCAGGACAGGTATATATATCACCAAATGGAAATTAGGCTTTAATCTTCAATCGTTGAATTAATATTTCAAGGCATTTCTCTAAATGAATTGATTGAAATGAGCGGGTAGGGTATATTTTAAAATAATTTGGCGCGAAAGCGCAATGACATAGACATGCAAGCATTCTTAACAACAAATTTCCAATTTATTAAGGCCCGGCACGTTATGGCGTTCATTAAAATGCATTGTATTATAAAAATATATTATTATGATTATATTTCGATAATTAAACGCCAGACAATGTACTGTTGCTAGGTTTTGTTTGAGCGCTCTTCTTTTGATAAATGCGGCGTACAATTTTTTCTGAGTGAATCCAATTAATTACATCTGCCTTCGATCGTCTATCACTGCGAAACGCCATTGTTCATGTCACTGTATTGAATGTAGCTAAGTTCTCAACGTATGCAGTTGTTTTCGTAATGTAGCAATCTAGAGTATCAATCAGAACAACATCAAAAGGTAACTATAAAGCTATCGACAGTGTCCGACCCAATTCTGAGCAACCGAGCAATTCTCTTTTTATGATCTTGTATGAGAGAATTTTAACGTGTAAATGATCAGCAACAAGTTATTTTCTGCTGTATAATTATTTAACCAAAAGCACGAGATTTAGAATTGTGCCGTCATGTCATTATTAAAAAAACGCATGGGGAATATTTTGGATTTAACTTTATACTTTCACGTTCAAGAGCCTTACACTGTAAAAACAGATTGGTTAAAACGACCAAAAAAAATTGGTTGTTTGGATGCATCTGAGACAACCAGTTTAAATTAGTTGCTTTAACCAAAAAAATAATTGGTCATTTTTACCAATTACATTTTTGGTTGTTTTAACCAAACTAGGTTTTGGTTAAAATGACCAATCTAAACTGGTTGTCTCAGATGCATCCAAACTACCAATTTTTTTTGGTCCTTTTAACCAATTTAAAATGACCAAATTTAAATTGGTTAGCCATTTTAAAATGATTAAAATGACCAGCTACTTAACACAAAAATTTAATTTGTGTTACAAAAAGGTGAAATGACATAAGTAACATGCTTATGATATTTGCACAGATTACCCCCAATGCACAAACATTTATTTAACTGTTGACTGGACAATGAATCATAAAGGTATTTACAAAGCTGACTCATTAAAAAGTGACCAAACTGTAACTGACAGCTGTTATACTGATGATCAGCTCTAACCTGAAAGCTATATTATTATGCATGGCCCATATATGTTGCAAAAATAAGTTGTACTGAACTGTAAATGGACATGCAGTAGATGATCAGATCTTGCCATTTCATTGAAGAACAGTAAAGTGTCAAATGTTCATATCTTATGGCATTAAACAAACTATACCAAACATCAGCATGCACTTAAGCTTTGAAGTTAGAGGATTTATTTAATATCCAAATAACAGCTATACAGCTACTTACAATGGAAAAAACTTTTTTGACTACAAGACAGCAGTACCAGCATTAAACATTGATGCATGACAGCTGTCCCTTTCAATTTAATCATACCATACTTCTGTTCAATGTTTTGGGGTTTGGCAGCTAAAACGCCTGGTTTTAGGCAACAAGGGCATTTGAATGTCCTTGTTGCCTAACTCTAGCTAACTTGTAACTAACCTAGTAAATTGATTACTTCTATAATATCCAAAACTGGAGTTGAAAATTGTGTCGGAACTTCCTGTCTTTCATAATCTGAATACTTGTGACAGCAATCAGCAACTTGCAACCAATTGTTCGAGCCTTTTATTCAATGACGGAAGCATAACCAAAGATGTTTCATGCATTTACATGTAACATATACTTGAAGCCTGCAATTTAATAAAATCTTATGTTAGAATAACCAAATAGCTATATAGCATATGACATAGCATATATAACAATAAGACATAACTTAGTTATTCATTGCAACAATACAAACAAGAATCTAAAATCAACTTTCTAAATAAAATTTTCTGGTGTTTTGCCAAAACTAGAAGGGAAAATAATGCAATGTTGGTGACACTCCCTTGTTAAGTGCAATAATCTGACATTAAACAAAATATAGTAATAAAATGGTATGCTTTGGTCACATTGTTATTTATAAGCTTTAGAGAATTGCATTAACAGATTGTTTTGCTAAGTTTTGAGAAGTGCACATACTGTAGCACTTCTGTTGATGAATAGAATTGTATGGTCAGGTATAGATACACAAATAAAACTAATCTGGCATAAGAGTTTGTCAAAAATACATGCATATTCAAACAAGGAGTTCATTACTTCTTTTAAAACAAGAATTTGAAAGTCGAGCATGTAAGACGCTTTACATCCAATAGTATGATGGAACTTTTTGAATGAGGTTATTTTTTATATACATGTAAGCAGCAATTTTCTCTACCTTATGATTTTATGGTGTCTTCATTATGGCAGGCAATTTTACTTACCAAAGGGAGAGCAAGACTTAACTAAATACTGTGCTAACACTTGATATCAAAATATAATAAGTGTCACATAACTAATACCGGGCAAATATCCCAGAAAAGTTGCTGAGAAAGAAATAGATAAAGTTGGTAGACTCAAACTGCATTACTGCATCTTTGACTGATTCAAACTGCATCACAAACCTTTGACTGATGCATAGTGTTAATATACATCCTTATAATGAACACTACCATCCTTAACAGATATTTAAATAAACAGTAACGTATGTAAGTGGCACGCTTGATTTATAGAACTATCTATGTATATGTATTGATTGCATAGTCTGATGGGCATTCAGACATGCATTCACAGACATTCAGTATGTGTCTGCATATAACCACATCTGGCTATCTACAGAATACAATTTTTACCGTTTGTAGTTCTTTCCATTCAAATAAAACCTAGTATCAAGGCAATGTGTTAATATCAACGTTTTATTTCAAATACTGTCGCGCGAAATTCAAATATGTATAAACTGGAACACGTGTTTGAAATACATGACGGTGAAACAAAGTAAATATTACACGTCAAAAGGGCTTTATCGACACAAAAAGTATAACAACCATCTCACCTGAGTATTACGCTGTCTTTCCTGATGTATGAGGAGTTATTTCATTCGTCATCACGGTTATTATTGCAATTTTGTTTGCTATAAAGCGACATCATAATTGAAAGAATGAAAAATATGGCTTCGAAGCATGTGAGATGCTTCCCGGTTTGCATTGCGCGCGGAGTACTGCCACTGATCTATATAATTGACTGTACACCATCACTGTGTTTCTCCAACATGGAATAAACTGAGATATTTCCTCTGGTAAAAACATCCATTAATAATGAATGCGCCTTATACTATAAATATAAATTCTTAGTTCAATGCTGCTATTATCAAGCCAAACGCAAGAGGTTTATTTGAGCACATAGGTCTTTTTGCGCTGCCTATTTCCAACAGGTGTAAACTCAAAATTCTCACGAAAAGATCATAAACAATTTATAAATATGTTTCTGACGATTGTGACAAAGGCTCATATATAATTCGTTAGAGAATTCATAAAGTTGACCAATCAATAATTGGTTGCGGATTTTACCAATTTCTAATTTTGTTATAAATTTGACCAATTTATAATTGGTTGTGGATTGGACCAATTTTAAATTGGTTAATTATTTGATCAATTTTAAGTTGGTTATGTATTTGAACAATTTGAAATTGGTTATACAAATGACCAATTTAAAATGGTTATGTATTTGACCTATTCTAAATTGGTTATATATTTTACCAATTTTAAATTGGTTATGCATTTGACCAATTCAAAATTGGTTATACATATGACCAATTTCAAATTGGTTCAATTAACCAATTCAAATTGGTCAAAAATTGCAACCAATACAGAATTGGTCGAAACAACCAATATTTAATTGGTTATGTCGGACTAACCAATTCTTTAATTGGTTATAATTACCAATTTAAATTGGTTACAACCAATAAAAATTGGTCATTTTAACCAGTTTGTTTTTACAGTGTAAGTTTATTATTATTATCATGCCGTCCACTCAGAGGGTATGAAATATTAAACAGTTTCAATGTGTGTTCTTTTAATGTGTGTTCAAGTATGTGGCTATGTTATTGGTTCACTGAGACAAGATACGTTTCGTAACGATACGGCTTCAGACTCCGTAAGATTGTGGACGTCTTTGAAATGCTCACTCAAACATGTTTTTACAAAATTGCAGTACTCGATACAATGGCTATATAATAACTGTACCAATATAGCGCCTTCTCCCAATCAATATCATTTCAAATTGTTAAATACAGTAGATATATTTACTCTCAAAACATAATTATTGTATAACGCATTATCATTATTTTTAATTTCTATCTGCGTAATATTATAAGAATGGATGAAATATTTCTTAACTATCTTTTAGTTATGAAGTCCGATCTGATATTTAGTGCAAATTTTTCTAGATTGCATATCCGGAAAAAAGGCATAGAAAGACATGATGCGAGGTTTGCTTTACATGTTGTTGTCAACTATTGTCCTACTGGCGATATTTGCGGGATTTCTGATGGCTGATGAGCAGGAAAGGTTTTTTATGAAAGTTGGAACAGGTAATTAATTTATTATAGCTACATTTAAACAAATTTTTACACATCCTGCGTGAATTTTTCTCTCAGTACAGTGGATTGTTGTAGTATGTTGCCAATGTTAGCCATGTAATTTCAAGTACACAAAGCCATATGAGCTCACAACATGATACAAGCAGAATGCAGACGTTTTACGTAACGAAACGAGACGCTTGTCGTTGAATTATAGCAGTTTATTTTCTCGATCCGATCATTATTATTTTAATTAAGATCACTTTATAAATGCTGCGCCTGAGGACCTCGCAGCCAAACGGTATTTTTCAATACTGATTACTAGTGTAATGGCGCGACACAAAAACCCACTTTTCTCTTCTTCTCTTAAAAAAAAATAAGAAAATGACGGAGTCGGTAATATTTTGTCTTTATTCCAAAGGATTTTCGCAGCGAAAGCTCAAAATAGTTTGTAGTAATTAATATTTCGGCTGTTTCATCACCGACAGAGTGGGTGATATTTCCTCTTTATTCCGATGTCTTTGGAATCGAATAAAGACGAAATATCACCGACTACGTCGCTTTCTTGTTTTCTTTTCTTGCATATCAGGAATACAAACAAGAGTTCTATTTTCGGAATTTGTTTTATTTTGTTTTCCTCAAGTTGTGTGCTTGCCATGGTTTCTTCTCTTGCTCTATCACAATATATTCAAGTATAAAAGCAAGTTACAGATAGTTAGAATAGACAAGTTGGACGATGTGTAGCGAGCCAAGCAACACACCGTATACGTAAAAATACATATATTTTTCAGAATACCACTAAAAACATCGCTGCAATGTTTTCTACACTTTAAGTAAGCTAAATTTTATACGAAAATACTACAAAGGAAAAAAAATCAGCGAAATCTAAAATGTATATAGTGCTTTCTAAGATGTGCGTTGGCTTTGTTTCCGTTCTAATTACTACAATAAATTCAAATTTCAAATTAAAAAAGATAATGAATTCAAATTTCAAATTAAAAAAAAATTCAAATTTATAATATAAAAATTCAAATTTATAATATAAAAATTCAAATTTCAAATTAAAAAAAAATTATTTTGACCGGAGAAAATCCTTGCAATCCTACAATGTATACTCCTCAAAGTATCACTGAATGAATAGCCATCGTTTTACCAAGATATTTGCCGCTTTTGAGCGAAAAATAGTAAATATTAAACACAGTATAAATGTCGCATTTTGATTTAGTCAATTTTAACTCGCAAGTATCACATTTCACCTGTCAAACATGCAAAGAAAATACCCTACGAATCTCTAGGACTCAGAAAACCTATCTACAAGTTAAAATTTTCTACATATCGTGTTTTCCGCTTGTCCATAGCAACAGGCATTCCTAAAATAGCATGCTATGCACGTGCGCGCGAAAAACCCGATTTTTTCCTTACAATTCTGGAGTTTGTGTAAACAGTTATCGATAAACTTCTACTTGTTTCAGGTGAATGAAGTCGATCTTCAAAACCAACGATACCAGTGCAGATTGCGCTTTTGTTAATTGCGCTAACAAAACACGTATTCGAGCATGTTTCGCGTTGATTTCATCCTGTAAAAGCTTGTTTTGACATTGTCTATATATAGGCGCTAGAGTTTTGCAAACGGCGATTAGACACGTCGTGAGAAATTCCAGATCGAGTTTGGCTTTTCCAAGCTTGAGTTCCAGACGCTGAAATTTTCTAAACGCTTGAAGTGCTTCTTCGTTGTTATAGCGATTGTTCAATACTGTGGTGATAGAACTGCCGGGCGGAAATCGAATTCGCAGAATAAATATCAAAGCCCAACATAATGCTTTTAGTAACATAACACTTAAACTTATATATTCAAATATTGCATGCTAATGTATATCTTGTATTTAGTCTGAAGATGTCTTAATGTTAAGACGAAACGTCACTTTTAATAAATATATAATTATAACCTTATGAAACTGATCTATTTATGGCTCTACTAAAAGCATTATGTTGGGCTTTGATATTTATTCTGCAAATTCGGCATCTGTTTATAAATATATTGCCGGATATTTCCTTTTTCCTTTACAGGTGCTTACCACAATTCCATTTTCCATCTTGTAAAGATGTAGGCACGCTTGTAAATAATCAGTTTGCTTTGACAATGACTGAAAAAGAGTCGAATTATCACCACTATAACATAGACATTATAAAACAATAGAGAGCTAGGGCATTGTAGGTTAAATTCAGTCTAACGAAAGGGAAAAATTAAAGCTTGCTAATGGGGGGAAAATTTAAGACCCGGATTTATGATTGTGCGCGTATTGGCTGGCTATCGACTTTTCACAACAAGAGATCCAGAAAGCTCGAGAAAAAGTTTTTTCAGATTTTTTCGCACTCAAAGTTTTTATGTAGAAACAAAGGCAAAAATGTTAAGATTAGTGCGGGATGGCCTTGAACGTTTTGAATTTTGTATTTTGAATACTGGGTAAAGTTGGGTATGTTTAATATTGAGTATTTGTGAGCAAAAATGCAATTTTTGTATTCGAAAAAAATCAGATGAACATTTGACAAGTCATTAATAAATCGTAGCATTGCTGTTCTACACCTTATTGCACCTCTAAAACAATTTTGACATTAAATTGACTACTGTTTCGAGGAAAAAAGTTGAATTTATGCCCAGATGTGGGACAATTTGGCAGATAATTCACAAAATTTCGCTGCGAAATGCCTGTCAAAAACTGGTTGCTATGCGTTGCTAGGGAGAACCTAAGTTTGAAAAACTGGCTTTCTGCGCCTCATGTTACAAAAAAATGGAAAGCTGCAACATATTGTCCTAGTATAGTAAATATCTGTGTGCATCATGGTCATAAAAACAAGCTGAAATTGACAAAAACTGTATGTTTTCATCGCTATACATACCGCGATTCGTCCCACGATACCGACTCTATTCTTTTATAATCTCTATGCACTATAATTTGTGTCATATTTTATTCAAATAACTCGTATCTTCATCATGTCAGCTCATATACGATTCGATTTCCTGGAACAACTGTTAAATATAAGAGGTTTAAGTGTACCTGACCCAAATTTTTTAATGAAATCGATAAGACTGTGATTTTAAAGATTTTTGGCGCAAAAAATTTCAATTTCATAAATCCTCTGTCCGCGGTTGACGATGTGAAGTTAGCTACTTGTTAGCATGCCAGGATAAATTCCGGCTTTTTGCTACTAAGAGTGGAAAATTGCACGCAAAATAAGCTTGTCATGTTACCAATGTCAGTGGAAGAAATTTCAAAATCCTTTGTAGTCAAATTTATTCATTGCTATAAATTTCAAATGTTTTTCAAACTTTACTGAATAAGAAACCTTTTTTATCAGCTCCACCGCTGAGTGATATTATATCATCACACAATGTCCATTCTGAAGTGGAATGCTTATTTAACTGTCTCGACAAGGAAGGATGCGTTGGGTTTAAATACAAGTCGATAACACACAGCGAATCCGAAAACTGCCGCCTTAGCAAATCTGCAGAGAAGAAAAATGTGGCTTACTACCCTGATCAAGGATGGCAATTTTTTATCGATGTGCGGAATAAATCGGTAAATTATTTGATTTAAGTTCTTTGTATGTTTGCATGGTGAATATCAAATTAAAATACAATTTTGTGGAAACACTACGGACGTTTATTATCGTAAGGCTTTTGTTCCGGCCGTAAGATGAAGATCCTAGCTTACGGAGCTAAGGCTTTGCGATAATAAACTTACGTGGTGTTTCCCCAACTCATATTTTATGTGTTATTTTTAGAAGTAAAGTAAATCTAATGTTCTCATGCAGGCTTCTTGGGCTATTTATCCTCATGCAGAGTATACTTTGTCCGCGATTGAATATTTTTTCTAATCGGATCTAATTTCTCATTGGAAGCCTGAGGGTTATCAAAATTTTGACGAATCCTGACAGTGTTGACGTTTAAAATAGATCTTGATTCTTGCTGATGTGCTTTGACTAAATTAAGATATATATGTTTTCTTGACCAATTAAGGCGTTTTTTTACATACTCCAGAATATACCCATTCGTTGATAAACTTGTAACAGTTAAGAATTTTTGCACCCGAATTCATTAAAAGATTTATTGCAGAACTGAATGGCTTTGCTGGCTTGGCTGTTTACATGCAAACAATTACTACAGACATAATTTTAGGGGAGGGATATTGTGAGGGAAACTGGTGATGGCAGTGAATTGCTTTTTCATGTCTCAAGGATATATAATAGAATTAGAAAGTTTTTAAAATAGAGGTCATTTTTTTGTTTAACTATTAAGGACGTATAAAAAAGGGTAATCGTACTTTGGAGTGCTCTAAAGCGCATAATATTCACATTACAGAAACAATTCTTCCACAGTTCGAAAGACCAGGCTTTTAGTGTTTAAACGACACCGATATTGAAAAATTTGAATATGAATTCAGGAGATATGGATCAGATAGAAATTGTTGATCGTTTTTCATCGTCAAGAATTTAGTGAGAATCCTTTGAAATTTAATCCCATTTGAAAATTAAAATTTACAAATGCATCTTATTAAACATGTTGATTGTTTCTCGTGCGATTTCTACAAGATATTTTCATTGTATTTGCTCATTTTGTCTTCAAATTTCACATATGTCTGTCTGCATGTGAAAGAATGACTTCTGTATATTAAATAATGAACGCAATAAGGCACGTCATTACCTTTATTTGGCACCCTGTATAATGTTACAATAAGCCATATTTTTTAGCAAGGAATGAGCGAACGAAGACGTTTTGTCTTTGTTTTTGCAGGACTATGAAGAGAACAACCAGTGGTTCGAGCCGCATGCAGTTTCAACTGCCGCACCAAGCCGTAAGTTTATTACCAATTTTGGTTGCCTCTGAATAATGTAGTGAAGAAACATAGCAATTTGGTCTTTCTCATTTGCAAATAGAAATAGAATTTTGCAAATGGCATTTTTAAGGTGGTTTGTTGTGGAGATATTATATAGTGGTGAATATGACACAGAAATACATTAGATAAGTCATTTTACAGTGCTGAACTTGGCACAAAAATTGTGATCTTTTGACTAAATAGAATATTGTTGCAATTTTTTAATCAATTTGTTGACAGAAATACATTAGATGAGATATTTTACAGTACTGAAGATGACACAAAAATTGTGATCTTTTGACTAAATAGCATATTGTTGCAATTATTTAATCAATTGTTAGGTTTAACTTTAGTATATTACATGGTAAAACACTTGTATGTACAAAACTCGAATTTTAAACCGATGTACGCATTAGCAATGGTCCCAAGATAAAAAAGAAATAGGCTTAATTTGACAGAATGCGAGAAATCGAAAATATTAATCATCAAAGGGTTACGTAAAAACGCAATCCACCTTGGAAATAGCGAGATCAATTAAAGATTACCGAGTAGTTTTCCGCGCAGGATAGCGTGATCCATGCTTGCGGGATGTTCCAAGTTTTTTGGTGAGCTAGAAAACACACGAGCCATAGGCGAGTGTATTTTCTGGCTTTCCGAAAGTCGAGCAACATCCCAAGTGCATTGCGCTATCCTGCACGGAAAACAATTCGGTAATTGTTTTGTAAAATAACTACAGCGAAACAACGCTTAACATCTTTAAAGCCATTGATGGAGTACGCAATTCTCCCAAGAATCGTCAACTGTAGTTTTCTCGACATTCGTCCGTACGCTAAAACTAACACAATTTTAAAACTTTTGTACAACGGTTTTGTTTTGTACTCGTTTGCTCTAAATCTTGGTGAAAATATAGTACTTCAACAGAGACACAAACTGATATCAAACCTAAGAGCCTATGTGGTAAAAAACCAATGTGATAAACGGCCAAAAGTGGCGTATATGTAAGTTTCATTTTGTATTTTTATGTAAACAAAAGACTGAAAAATACCAGCATTTGAAGTACAGCATACCTGCTAGTAAGCAATGTCGGCAAATATGATTTCGTTTATTATAGACAACGACGCATGCTGATTAGAACGATTGTATTTTCATCCTGCACGATATTGACCAATCAAATTGCGTGTTTCACTGTACTTATTATATAATTAGAAGTGATTATGGTACACTAAACGTTTTTCAATGAAATATCAATACAACTTATTACTAATTTTCAATCGAAACGTTGAGTGATCTACTGCATATTGGTGTTTTGCATGGTGACGATATGGCAGTGCTGATGACGTACGAATTGAATATTCTTTGAAATGATGATTGTGTGTTGCATGGTTCAAAGAGTAGAATTAGAATATTTATACTGCTTTGTACCATTTTAAAATATGTAACAATTACTTCTCGAAAACCATTAACTGACATATTTCTGTTGTGCAACATATAAATGGCAGATTATAGACAAAAATATATCTAGAATAAAAATTGTAAACATTTACACTTGGAACGTGCAAACGGAGGCTACTTCTGCATATTCTTATTCGATTCAAATTACTCCCAAGCAATTCACGTACCATCGGGAAGTTCTGACTGACGAACTTCTTCTATTTATGTAATAAAAAATACAAAAGCGGACTCGGTGTAAAAAGAAATTTTGTTATAAAATCTTCTTAAATTTGTGTATATTGTGATGCAGGTGTTGTCTCTATTTTTTATGAATAATGTGTCATTTTTTAAACCAATTTGTAGTTTCGTCCCAACATGAAAATTGCTCTGGGTACACATGGTTGAATGAGACCAGCAGGAACGAAAAGTCAGTAACCGGAAATAGTCTTAATTGTGATAGCGGTCTATCGGGGTGGTACAGATTTGGTGGAGGAGCTGGCACTAAAATAGCAACTTCATGTGTACCTACATACAGATGTGGAACTCATGCGACAGGTTGGATGAATGGTGCCCATCCTACTGTTGCTGATGGCAAAGTGATCAGGAAAGTGTGTTACAATTGGGGCAATAATTGTTGTACCTGGTCAAATGATATCAAGGTTATTAACTGTGGAAAGTATTACGTTTATGAGCTGATGTCTACTTCGCCAGATCATCCATGCCATTTGGTTTATTGCGGTTCAGACAACTGACGAACACTCTGGCGCACACAATAAGCAAGTCAGGATGCAGTGAGAAAGACATTGTACAGGTTGTAATTTTTACAAGTTCTAGCTACTTGTTATTTTGTTTGTCAGGTATAAATAAGATATGATAGTTATATATTACTGTAACATTTAAACAAAATGCAGCAAAATATATGGTTTGCAAACCTCGAGTATGCATTGGCGCTTTGTAGCAGAATATTTTTTTAGGGTTTGTTTTAAAATAAGACATTGGATGTTTGTCAGCGTCCAAATGTAGGTAGGAAAGGGCGTAATAGTAGTCGAGTTTTATAGTTTTTAAAATTCAAACATAAAAGCGTGCAAGACCATGCAGTCACGCGCGCAAACACAGATGTGTCAAGGCAACACGGGTGTGTCAATGACATAGTGAATATACAGCAAGTATTTCGTTCTTACGATTACGAAAAAACAAACGAACAAACACCGTGCGAACATAATGCTATGCAAAAATGCATTGCAGTAGGTGTAGAGTGAATATACACAATGAGTGAATACACAATATTATTTATGGCAAGGAACCATCAAGAAAACATCAGGCTTGTAAAGTAGATGTCTTCTACTCAAGACTCATGCAAATATAGAGAATAAAAAAACGCAGTTATACAGATTTAAAAATTGGAATTATTTTGGCAATTTTAAGACTGTGTGGAAATATTCCTTTTTCAAAGACATATTAATTTTATACGTGAATCGAACTGAAATATGATGGAAATAGTTTTTGATGACATGCATAGGTATATTATCAACGCCAGGCGCTTTCCGTTTTTAAACGTCGTACATATTTCATACAATTCATTTTTACTGGTCGGAAAAAAATCATAAACAAGGCGGCCAGTTGCAGAAATAATTGGTATCGGTCAATCGTAGCCGAGATATCCCCATAGGGTGAAAATGATTGAAAATGGCTGTCAGAGATTTCAAGTACTTACCAGGAACATTAACAGGGCCAGTGGCTTTATTAGGATTAATGGACTTTAGAATTTCAAAACAGACTCGTGACTTTAAACGTCGAATGCGAAAACGCTGCTTACGGTGGAAATATAAGAAATTGGATTTGTATCATGACAGGGTATCTAGCCGGCATGGTTGTCAACCAATCATAAAGAATTATTATAATTATTATAGCCTGTTCGTATAATTTTATAATTATTATAGCCTGTTCGTATAACTATTATAATTATTATAGCCTGTTCGTAGGCTAAAATCCAAGATGGCGTTTGTTTTTGTTCGTTCAAAGCATTTTCATTTTGAAAGATCGATGGACAATTATCTGATAAAAATGGTAAGTAATCTCATGGGTAATCCTACACTATCTTTCAGTGAAGTTGCTAGCCTGACCAAGCACAGTATTTCTGCATTGTGTGTACTGAAAATATCGTTTAGCCTTTAATGCCTGGAAAGTTGAAACCAACAAGTGTTCGTAACATTCAACTGTTCTCTTGAAAGGAATAGCTTGAGTTTATGCAGGGACGGATCTAGGCCCATGGTATGTCCGATCATTTGACTGACTGACGTATTTTTTTGCAAAGAGATAATAATAATTATTATTATGCTTTCAAATTTCAGTCCTTATTTGTGAATTATATAGTAGTCCAGTGTATAAAACTCATGTCATTTTTCAGTTTACGTGCAATTCTCCGTTTTGAGAACGCATTATGCTGATCAAAAAGTAGCGGTAAAATGCCAGAATTTTGCTAACCTGACAAAGTCAGGCCCTTTCCTTCATTCGCTAGGATTTGACTGGTAGTGGGCGCGAATGAAGGAGGGCCTGATACAATTCTTTACCTGGCCGCATGTAAAAAGCCAGATTCTGGCTTTCTTGTCTGATTGGCTGATTAAACAAAGAAAACGTAAAGCTCGATTCTGATTGGTTCGTGTACAAGGCGAGCAGGCGAGTATGTTTTCTGTTTACGTATGGCGACCTTTGCAGATTATCATTATTGTAGATTGTACTCTACGCAACAGGTTCGTTAAAGCATATACTTTTTGTATTTTCGTATGAAACTTCGCAAAAATGTAGGGAAAACTACAGCTAATTGTTTGATGTACTGGTATTTCGAAAAATATACGTCTTGATAGAGAAAATGTCGCCAAATATATTTTTATGTGTATAATACAATTTCTTAAAATTTGCTTCTTTACAAGGAAGTAAATAACTTTTTAATATAATTATTGTTAACAAATCAGTAATATAATGCTACAATACCGCTTTTTGTCTAAATTCCTTGTAACATTCGTCGAAGGTTATTATTTTCTGTAAATTAGCACTTCCAGGTAATTACTAAGTGGGCGGCAACCAGCCATGTCAAGAATTGTGTCAGGCTTTATTTTTCTCATCTTCTCGCCGCCTCCGCCCGCAACTTGCCAAGTGTAGCGAAAGACGAGAAAAATAAAGACTGATACTCAGGTTAGAATTTTGCCGATTTGAGTGAATGACTTTGTCTCGAATCAGCTCATTTAATTGGTTGATAGACCATTAAGACTGATCTGAGGGGTGTTCGAGCTTATTTGCACCTGAAGGGAGTCCGTTGCTATGTTGGCTGTCTCAATAATCGACTCTAACGTTTTAGTACCGAACTTCGGATATGTATGAACGGTCGAAAACGCAAAAAATCCAGATGCGTGTGGACGCATAAAGTTTTGTTACCACAAAAATGTTTGCGGATACAAACCAGTCCGCATACGTGTGAACAGGGCTTTAATTAGCATGTGTATATTTATATGTTCGTTTTATGCCAGACTAAATAGTTTGTTTTGAAATCAACTTATTTCAGCCATAAACAAGAGCTAGTTACGGCTCTGTACTGTTCATGAAGTGGCTTTTGATGACCATATTCCAAATGTAATTCTGCTATGCCACGTACTAAAGCGCGCTGTTCAAGTATTAAAACAAACTTGGCTAATCTCGTACCCAGAGCCTGCGTTCTTTTTGGCAACGACGAGAGGCTCTGGATAACGCCGATGAGATATGTCATATGACTGGTTTATGCTGTTTCTTGCCCTAGTACCCCAGTGCCTGTGAACCTCTGTCCAGGGCTTCGTGAAACAACTGTATTCTTTTCATTTCCGGTATAAAAAATATTGGCTTCTCTATTCAAGTCATAATTCGCTTTGCCTTCTATAAATCTATCAATATTGCTCTATGATATTGCTACAAATAAACGCCGTTTTATGCATTAGGCACTGGTATAGAAATCATAATTATCCTTACTTTTTCATCGCCGTTATCCAGAGCCTTTCGTCCTTGCCAATTAAAAGAACGCAGGCTCTGGGCAAGAGATTGAAACTTGGCTATAATTTGACAATGAGTGGTTAATGCAGAATAATCAAAGCTAGCCTTTCTATGTCTTTCTCGTTTTAGATTTATCCTTGATAAACTCAAAGTCTTTGCCCAATGCCGAAATCTCTTTAACATGTACACACGAATTTCTTTTACAAATTATTCTAAAATCATGGTATTCACGTGCACCAACGCACAATTTTCTGTGCTGATTGTTTTTCTTCAATTCTGTTAGTATTTTAATTGTATTTGCAAGTAAAGCAGAAATAAGCGTCAAAAAATTATTATGCATATTTTAGAAATTAACTTATATAGTAGGAAATTGCTCGTAGGAATTTAAAAAGCAGCTTCTTAAGGGTGAGCAAAGTTAGCGATAATGACTATTAAAAATGCTAGATGCGCGATCAGGATTCATAATAAGTTTCTAAAAACGTTCTCTGATCGTAAAATTTAAACTAATAATGACTAATAATGACTATTTTCACAAGTCCATGCAGCCCCTTCTATAAGTATTTATCAGAAAAAGGGCATTCACGTTCTTATTTTCATCTGCACTCCCCTTGAAACATTTTACAGTGTGCATATATTTCTAATTAAGAAGAGCACGTGGAGAAATCTTTTCACATAAGAACTGAACTCCAGCCACACTGCAAAACCATCGAACCCGCGACTAATCGGTAAACAGGGAATTGCTTATACTACCTCGCTAGCAAAGCCCCAATGCCATAATTCCTGGTTTTGTTTATTCGTAAAATATTCAGTGTTGAACAGAAAGTTTGTAAGGAACGCGTACCAGCATATTTTTCCGTACGGAGTCGCTAAATAGATAGTTTAAAAAGTGAAGCAAATGGCCTTTCAAGGGTACCGGTCTCGTTAACAATGTGATTGATTCCAACAGTAGTTTATTGTCTTCATTCCTTCCCGACGCAAGATAGAAGAATTTCTCCAGAAAAAAATTAGACAGTTGAATGTCGAGTTCATAAAAAAGAAATGTGTTGCACCATATTGCGAATAATCTTAATTCACTATCGTTCCACGGTTTGTGTGATGTTGTACGCCATGAGGAATAAATAAGCTGAGGCAAAGAGCAGATGAAATAACAACCTGCGGCCAAAAGACATGTGGAAATGTTTTTGAAGTTTACCATGCGTTTTTTCCGTTCTTGGTTACTGCTTGTTGCTCTATCTGCTGGCACAATTCTTTTATCTTCGCGTTTTGACTTGACGATGACGAACATTTTGTAGTTTGAGGAAACAAATATGTACAAGAAAAGAAAAACAAACACGGTTATAAGAGCATGAGCGACCGGTAGACCAAAAAACGGAAGCAAAGCCGATATACCGACTTGTACGATCATCCAAAATACGAAACATAGTTTGATTCTTGTTTTGGTCACTGCACGCTGGTGGAAATAGGGGTAGCTTAGCGCTAGAAGTCGTTCAACATTCAACATCAGCAGCGCAAACATTGAAAAACCTCCCAAGTTAATACTTATCAACGGTCCTGCGATCAGTACGAGTTCCTTATTATTTCTTCCAAAGGACCAAAAAATTGTCGATATTATTTCGATGGGAAAATAATGACAACCACAGCCAGATCAAAACAAGACAATACAAGTATCATAAAGTAGCCGAGTTTCTTACGAAGTTGTGACGATCTGCATAGACTGTGGATGACCACAGAATTGAGAAATACTCCGACTATAATAAATGCAAAGATTACAACACATAGAACTAACGTGTTGATAACGGTGCTGATATCCATGCTAACTTTTATTGTAGCGTTTAAGATGCAGTTTAAATGTTATATTCAAATTATGCACCTGTTCTAAATCGTATCCGTAACTACCGCTGTTTTTTAATGAGACTGATGACAAGTTCGATATTGTCATATGGCGATTTGTTTTACTATGATGATTGAAAATGCACCATTTAAAACCTAATCTTATTAAAAACGATTTCGAAAACAGATTAATATTCTGTATTGTTTAATTTGATGTAAATGATGAGCTAAATTTAATATTTTAGATATATTGTTGTCAAATTCTCTTTGTCGCGCTAAATTGGGCTATTGCAACAATGCAGCACTTTACCTGTGCTCCGGAAACTATGTTCACGAAAATGTTGCAAACATTGTTTATAGCGTCGGTATTGTTAACATGCGAAATAAAATACTTTTTCGCGTCATAGTGTCAAGTGTCATACTACAATTCTGATATAAATTACATCTTATATGCATGTTGTACGACCCATGGAGGTTAATGTAAAATTATGCACAAACGGTAAAATAACTATTATCTACTTTCAGATCAATTCAAACCTCATGTGGGAAATAACGATTGCAACTCCATTGGAATCTATTTGCATGTTTTAAGGCCGGCACAGACCGGACGCGATTTGACAACGCGACGCGAATTTTTTATTTTCAGCGTTCTGTATCTCTAATCAATTTTCATTTTCTCAATCTTCGAAAGGACCTGGGCAATTTAAGCTATTTGGCGTACATATCTTGCACATAACCTATCACAATAGGTTACTAGATACTGCAAGAATTTCACATGTTCGTTTCGTTTATTCTCGTCTTCTCGATCCACTCTTTATCATATATATAGCCTATTATAATCCACTTAACATCCACAAATTAGATATATCATCCACTTGCTCCTACGTAGAAAACTGAGCTTTGAGATTGACAGCTATATTAGCCGTTCCTTTTCCATTTCACTCCCAATTGCATGAAATGTTACACGGTAAATTACTAAGGTCTTCCGGGATAAATTATACACTTATCTGAGAAAAAAAGGAGTTGCTATTTATTAGAAATTTAGTTCATTTTGTACTCCTAAAACTTTTTGATATGCTGGCATGCGTACTGAAGAAACTGCAGAAAACTACTGCAGAAAAATGTATTCTTTCGGAATCATCAACTCCGGGCCTTTTTGCGTTCGCGGTGGAGATGTCAATACATCCAACGATCGACAGTATTTTAACGATATTTTTAATCAAGATAGATTAAAAGTCATACGTCTGAAGGGCGACATATTAAACATCATAACCAGAAATGACTAGTTCTCCTTTATGCAGGGTGCGTGTCTGTCGTTATATATAAGTATTTCATGATATGTGATCAAATGTTGATAAATAAGCAAACTCATCACCCTCAATGTGCAAAAGATACTTTAACCTGTCTTTGACAAGAATTTTTTTTCGGTATTATACGGATTACTAATTCGTAATTAATCGATGTAATTTATTTTCCAAAGCACTGGTCTATATGCACTGCATGGCCATTTGAGACATTTTTTCCAAGTATTAATGTCCAGTAGTCTGATAAGCCTGCTACAACTTAGAAGACTGCTGCATTGTTTTATGCTATGCGCGTTTCCTTTCTGGAACGATTTTGTTATATGCCGATGACAGGTATAATTCGTCTAAAACAGTCGCTGAAATTGAAGACATTTTCCGTTCGAAATGTCGGGTGTTCAACGACGCCTTACGGCAAACAGGTTGATACTTTATATGGGTATGACAGAGTTCGTTATATTTGGAACTGCAAAGACTGTCGAATATCGCAGACAAAGTATTAATGTAAGTATCATTGGTCAACTTACTGTGAGGAAGAAGGTAGTGAAATATGGGCGTATATTCTATATATATTATTGGCGATTGTACAGTCATTTATTGTGGAGAGATCGTGTATCTTTTGTTTTGGAAAAAGGGTGAAAAGTATTATTATGCTGAATAGAATTAGTAAAAATTTAATATTTGATACTGCTGACATGCTGTATAAAAACTACATTCTACCCTTATTTGACTACTGTGACACAGTTTGGTCTAAATGCGAGCAAAAGTAGAAGGATGCTTTGGAGGACATCAGAAACGTACGCCGGCAAAATAATCTATCGACTGAAAACGAACGAAGTTCAGTTTAATAGTGAAGTTCTTCAGTATTTAACCTGAATGACATTAGAAGATCAGAGATATGCATGTATTCAAGGCGGTTAATAAATGTTAGAATCAAAAGTCACCACAATTTATGCATGGCTATTTTGGATATAGTACTGCGACTGGAGGACTGCTCTAGGGTGAAACTGGAATATGCTTAGAACGGGTTAATTTAATTTCGTAATTTTAAGTTTCTTCTACTACAGTTGTAAAGTCTATGATACATTTGTTCCATCACCTAGTACAGTCTATACGAATTGGAATGTGTTTCAAATGGACCGGTTGACTGGACTTGGATTGAATAGTCTATTGATTGAATATGTATTTTGTAATTGTTATTGTGATTTGTAATTGTTATTGTTATTGTGATTGGCAATCATGCAGGGCTGCCATTGATAACAGCTGGCTCATCTCACGGCACCTCCTGATTAAATATAAGTTTCTCCCATGCGTGCTTACGCAATGCTTGCTCATGTGTGTTTTCGTCGCGCTCTACACCTAAGGAGGACATATCACTCGAAGAATTTTTATTAGCTTTTAACCTGACGGCTGAAGCGATGTTTAATGAGCTTTATAAACTCATCACACCATATTCTTATAACAAAACTCGCTTAAAACATATATTTCAACACTTTCAAACATTACACACATCTTCAAATAAACAGAGTTCCAGTACATAGATTGTATCGTTATGTTAAGCAAACCAAGCCATGCAGTGAGTTCTAACTTCAAAAAGTGATATCGTATCATTGAGCTGGGCCGGCGACACAAACTGTAATGCCAAGCTTCGAAGGCTCTTACCGCCCATTCGTCTTTGTAACGAGTTGCTAAAACAACGGACTGTACAATAATTCGTTTATCAATCTAAGCTATCAGATCTTCGCACTGTCGTCCATGACAGACCGCACACTAGTAGGACAAGATTTACACGATCTAGCTTTGCATGAACGCCAATTTTACATGATGCGTTGGATTGACAATTACAACAATAGAATTAATTTTCCTTTACAAATACAACAATACAGAGTGTCATTGAAATTAAAACTATTCAATATATAGTTCCCTGGTTCATAAAAGATTTATGCCTAAACAATTAACGAAACGCGCTATAGAATTGAATTTTCAATTAGAAAACCTCCGAAAAACAAAAGAATATGGTCTGATGAACATATAAACAAGCCCTCGGGTACCGGTGTTTATTTAACTGTAAAGACCTCGGGCCCACGGCCCTCGGTCTTCACAGTTAAATAAAGACCTCTCTCTCTTGTGTTTTAACCTATATATAAACCAGTTTCTAAAATTCGTATTATTCAACGGCGTCCTCAGTCCTAGTATATAAATGTATGTTTTAATATCTCGGAGGATCGTTCGAAATACTGTATGATTGTTTATTCTGAAGAAATTCTATTTTTCCTCATCATATTTTCGACCTGCCAAGAATTGTAGCATACACCATGGTTTCCTGGGAGAAAGCAAAGTGTGCCTGGTGTCCCAGAGGAAGATTAAGTTTATAGGTGTATGCATAAGCTTTGTGGTTCGGATTATATCAAATCTCTGTTTTACTGTTGTATTTTTATTCGTCACTAGAATATTTTGTTAGTCAAATATTGGCGGTAGTATTTCTGAGGTCAAGTATTCCTGAGGGAATCTGCTTAGCCACTTATGCGACAACTCATGCATTTCAGAAACATTTCATTCCTTCTCGAGGCATAAACGAATTCCTCTAGAAAAATATAAAACTGTTGGTGATGTTTAAAAGCATGAAGAAAAATGTGCCACAACATAGGTTAAACAGTATAGCTTGTATATTGCGCGGGGAGGTTTTTGATGCGATCGTGTAATACCAGAGAGAAAATATAACTTGTGGAGCTGAGCAGATGAAGTAACAGCCAACCGCCAAAGAACATGAGGAAATATCTTCAGTGGCTTTCGTTCTGAATTACCGGTGGCGCCTTGATAACATTCATTATACTTAACGACGACAAGCATTTTTGTAATTTGGGAAAACGAATGCGAAAAAGAAAAAATAAGCAAACACAAGTACGATTATATAGCGACGGTTTTGATTTTAAAATGCAGCAATGGCGATATAGCAAGAACAATATTAGTCAAGAATATCGAAAGCAGCGATCTTTTCTTTGTAACCGACATGCATTCGATGAAAGAATGGGAATTTCACCCACAAAAACCTTTCGATGGTCAGCGTTAACAAGATAAACATTGAAGAAGCCCCCAGCAGAATTGACTTGTCTGTTCCAGGCCGTGCATCGTCAGTTGAGCAGGAAACGTTTGCATGGACCGTAATATAGTCGATAATGACAGTACAGGATGAACATGCAATGATGACTGCAAGGACGTCAAGACAAGATAGAACAAGCCGGATCGCAAAATAACAAGGTCCCATTGGGAGTTGTGGCGATTTCCCCCATAGACTCGTTGAGTTTGAGCATAAAGAATGCATTCAGGAGACACAGGTATGCGTAGCGTATACATGGGAGTGGGGGGGGGGGTAGCTGCCAAAAATTGGCGAACTCAGATATATATTTTGGGGTGCTTGCAAATTTACCGTTCTACAATTTAATTGTTTCCAGCAATGTATGCCCAACAAAAGATACCAAAAATATATATCCCAAGCGCGCCAAAGTAAGGCCTACTCTGGGCCCCAATGTCGCCGCGATTATATGCGACATTTGGCGATATTGGGCGATATTAGAAAAAATCTTTAAAATACATGGCGATATTAGGCGACACTGGGCGATATTAGGCGATATTGGGCGATATTGAGTGATATTAAGCAATATAGGTTATATTATTTGGGTATAAGCATGGGATACAATGATTACAGCTCCCACAGAATACCATTGTATACCATTGTTTAAGACAATGTACTATCCACTTAGTATAAATATGTTCACTAGTTAATATTTAAGCATAATATAAATCAAATATTTATCCAATTCCAACTAAAATATATGGCAAGGCTTTGCATTTTTTCCAGCAAGTCGTTGACTTGTAAACTGTTAAGAGCAACCAACAACTTGCACATGCAACCAGTGGTCAATAGTTAGGGTGTGAATATTGAAATGTTTATGTTTACAAACTTTAAAAACAACCAATTTCAAAAGAAGTTAATAGCGCAGAACAAATCGCCAACCCAACTGCATAACACTGACTACGCACCGCCTGAAAATGACTATGACTTGTAAGACTCAAGCCTCAAAATTTATGCTTTTGTTTAAAATAAGAATGACTGCAAAAAATCAGCAAATATACGGTATTGTATGAAACGAGGTATGAAACATCAAAATGCTCCATATTGATCTTCAGTAAATGTTCAAAAACTAAAACTACGTAGAGATATTATATTAAGACAGTGTCACAAACCTCATACTGGCATATACAAACAACAGTAGGTCATTGCATAGTTACTAAGTGTTTTTCATGACTACAAAATGTTCAAGCACCATTTATCTCAAGCAATATGGACAGTTTTGTATATGATATAGACCACACCATATTAATTGAAGAAATGAACGCCTCCATATGGCCATACATATATATGTCTTCCTCATTTGTTCCACGTAGCTAATTTGCCCTTTAGTATCCACCCAACCTGCTGGCAACTGTCTCTGGAAACTCAAAGTATATTCCAATTGAATCCACTGCCAGAAATTTCTTCTACATTTATAATTACATACTTTTATTTCACACTGCTTCTGCTAATGGATAGTTTCTGTGAGCGTATTGTTGTATTTTCATAGAATGGGGCAGCTAAGTTGTGCCAGATTGCGTTTTAGTGGTGTTACTGTTGCTCAGTCAACAATAGACATGCAACTTTGCATGAATTGCGCTAGAAGATAACGATACGAAGGTCAAAGGTCGATGCCTAGTTTCCGGCTGAGTACATCCATGATGGCGCGCTCTAAAATCTTAATTTTTATATAAAAAGGAAAGGAATAAAAAAATTCTTTCAGTTGAAATAAACATGGCCCATCAATTGGGCATAAGCATCAAATATTTGAAACAGGCAATTCATTTGAATCCAGTGCATCGGTGTAATATAAAGCGCAACTTAATAAATCAGGTGAGTACTGTACATATTAATTAATAGAAGATCAAATTTTCGTTACTTCGTTTAAACATGCTTGATCAAAATGTCAAATATGAAATGCATTTCAAATAATAGATAAAATCAATTGCCTTGTTGACTTAACCTTTCGTTTTCTACTTGAAAACATGCAAAAATGATGCTTACAGTCCTGTTTTATAGTGATACATTTTAAAATTGGATATATATTACTGATATTAGGAATGCATGACAATCATACCTTGAGGCATGGTACCATATTTGATTGCAAAACCTGATTCTCTAGCTGTATAACTATGGTCTACTATTAATATTGGTAATACAGCTAGATAACTTTTCAGACTCTGTCTATATAGTTGGTGTAACCAAAATTCAAATGTAATTGCTTTCACAAAAAATATGCAGCACAATTGGCAAGTCATAGGCCTTAATAGAGTGAAGTGAAATGTATGAAAAATGGTACTCCTTGTGGTAGTCATCACTGTGCTCTAAAAGAGAGACAGCTGCCTTAGCCAAGGTCTGTAAACAATTACACACTCATAGCAAAAAGAGTACTATTGACACAAGTGTTAGTATATTATCGTAAACCATAACCAAGTGACTGACCAACCTTCTCCACTCCCAAGTAACATAAGCAGTATTAGGGGATGTCAGGTAATAATAGACAATATTAGGCGATAATAGGCGATATTGGGCGACATTAGGCGATATTGGGCGACATTAGGCGATATTGGGCGATATTAGGCGACATTGGGGCCCAGAGTAGGCCTAAAGTAATGCAATCATGTTAATTAAAAACATA
The DNA here is from genome assembly GCA_963855995.1 of Muricea muricata. Lineage (NCBI taxonomy): Eukaryota > Metazoa > Cnidaria > Anthozoa > Malacalcyonacea > Plexauridae > Muricea > Muricea muricata. The sequence goes on along the minus strand of OY979723.1, from coordinate 3,854,540 downwards.
TAGTTGCTATTTGCAGGTTATGATTAAACCACAGGTGAAGACGCTTCAAACATGCTTTCATCACGCAATTCTTTATTAAAACAAATTGAAATTAATTTTGTCTATCATGTTTCCCAGATTGCATTATCATTCAATGCTCATCACTGGCATGATGCAGGCACTTCAAAGGCCTATTGCAACAAATTATCATGCTTGTTTTTTTATGTTTTTGTTATTTCTCTCACCAAACAGTGTGCTAGTAAACAAAGATTAATTGGAGACAGTTGTCTAATGTCGTCAACAACAATGTTGAGGCTTAACAAAACTGTTCAACATTACATTGTTGACAACCAGGAATAATGTTCTCCTGAACAACTTAAATCTGGAACAACTTATTTTTTGATGTGCAGTAATAATTAAAATAGATATAAAGCAAGCTACAAAAGCACGCTGGATCCACAGCCTGTTTATAATAACCGTCGAAACCTATCAATTCCTATCACTATTTATCAGCATGAGAGTCAAGAAATATTGAATGCGGTCATTACGTGTATTGTTAAATGATAGTTACCAAAAATTAACAATTTTCCGCCTTTGTCAGCTGTCAGGCTGTTCAATGTGCATCTGCAGCTCGACTAAACAGTTTACAATTCTGCATGTAAATACTGTACAAAATAATAGTAGAGGGCGAATATATCGATAATTTAATTGTTGGGATCTTTTCATGTGATCATTCGATATCGCATAGAGCTGATATTATTGCCAAGCATAATGTATGAACGAGATTTGACGATGAGAGATATGGCGATTTGTTCATGGAAAGTGATGGCGCATGGCATTTACACACTCGTTAATTTGTTTTCACAAAACCTTGAGAAAACAAATTAACAAGTGTGTAATTCAAATGCAATACAAAAGCTCTTCCCATGAACAAAATTAATACGTTTATTTCACAGAAACTGATATTTTCTATTCAATGAATTGCCTTTGTCTAACCTAAATTGAGAGGAAAACGGCAAACATCATTTCCTCGCAAAAATTATGATTGGACTGCACTAATGTCGAAGAAATGATTTAAAAATAGTTATATACATGAATTCATATTATATTCATGTAATTTCCAAATTCACTATAGCCGCTATTTATTAATCAATTATGTTCTGACTTGCTGTTCTGTCAATTCGTACATTTTATATTTTTATGAAAAGTATTCGTAAACTTGTGTAAAGAATTTTTCAATAATACCCTCTATCGGGTGTCTCAAAACAACTGACCGTTTCATTGAACGGCACACGAAAAAGTTTTAAAGCTATTACGTTTATATTAAGTACAAGTTTTATTTTATTTACGGAATCCATTATGTAAGACTTTTCATAGTTTTTACTATTCGTTTTGGTAGTGGAACTTTCCGTATTTAAACTTTTTGTTAATCTACAATCAAACCCTTCAATGAACAATGGGATTTAATGCAAAATGTAGAGAGATATCAATGTTTAATCAAACAGAATGACCTCTAGATTTGTATAAAATACGCATGGGGTATCAATTTAATTTCAATGCAATTTTTGTCCCTGCGTGATTCCTACATATTGCTCAGAAGATAACTAAATTGTCAGAGTATTTTCGATTAAATTTTATGATAATTTAATGGCTGTTATTTTTAAGCTGTATGATAAATAGCGCCCAGAGAGATGTCTATAAGCGTATATACTGAACATGCCGTAGACTAGTGGAAGCAGTGTAATGCCTCAAAGGTCGAAGGGTATCAAGTTAATAATTTTATTGATAAATAGTAGGAAAAAAATTCACACGTTATTATGCACATAATTCAAAATATGACTTTCAATATATTTTGCTATAACTTCAAAAGCACAATTAAACAGAATATCTAAATTTGACATGTATATATAAAACTACTATTAAACACTGACACATGACAAAAATACAGACACACTGAGATTATAATAACGTACGCAAATAGGGAATAAACATCATATACAGAATAACACATACTGTTTTTGTGGCAACATTCCTTGTATCCTTATAAATATATCTTATTCATTATAAAACTATAACAAAACTGAAGGTTGATATTTTTTATCATGTAAGCCGCACGTGGATTTATTTCTTCACTTCAAGACAGCTAGTAGAACAAGAAGTGCGTGCAGCCAATTCAAATGTCATTTAATTTATAATTATTCAGAAATTCACGAATTTCAGGATAATCACAGACAAAAATTTCAGCAATGGTTGTTCAGTTGGAAAGCAACGCACATTTCTTTGTTTTAGAGTTTAAGTATTCCTGAAAGTTTGTTTGATAAAAGCATTCTTCCAAGCAGGCAATTCTAGAAAGCATCATTGGGCATTGTCATTTAATTTTTTTGAAGAATATTCTGTCAGGAAAAATAAAACAGGCTAAGATCTAGAAGATTTTGCTGCATAAATCCCTACGCAAGTCCTTAAAAATACGTATTTTTTCTGTGATAGCAATGTAAAATGCAAATCGCATTATTCATCAAATTATCATTTCAACTTTCATATTTTTAATTTCATGATCAGATACATACAATGTCGTGGGGACGGAATAATTAACACTTATTGACTGAGACCGAGGGAAACAGTATGTTTTGTGGACCAGAGACTGTCGATGTTTCCCGAGGCGAAGCCGAGGGAAACATCGACGGTCGAGGGTCCACAAAACATACTGCTTTCCCGAGGTCTCAGTCAATAAGTATTTTATTATATACTGAGTGTCAAAAGAGAAGAAAAGTACCACAAATCAATCAAACATGTGTAAAAAGGATTACCTTTTACCTGACATGGCTCCGTCAGGCTCTGTGGATTTGTTATTTACCGGTGAATAAAAGTAATGTCCACCGCTTAGCTACGTTGCCAGGGAGACAGTAGAATTTCTCCACTATCACGTGATACGTTCTTAACCAATAAGAAACAGGAATAAATGAACTTTGACATTCAGTATATAATAAAAAGCGTCACTGAAATCAAAAGATACAACTCGGACAAAGTCGACATCTGCATCTTCTAAACTTTAAAGCCGACCAGGTTAACATTTCACATCTGCAGTTGTAGAATTAGAACTTCCTTTGTATGCAAACTGAACATCTCTAACAATCACCCCTATTTGTGCCGAGTGTTGGTCGTGAAAATACTCGTTACTTAAGGCACCGTCACACGCTGCGATTTTATTGCAACACACTACGCAATTCTACTCGTTGGAAATGTTAATTAGTGAAGGAATTTCATAGGTGAAGAAGTCAGCAAAATGTAATGCAGCGTGTGACATTTCCTTTTGGTTGGGATCAATTAAAGAGCCAATATTTTTGCTTCGTGTGTTCCTGAACCCTATTGACAGTGAGGTATTGCTGACCACGTTAAAATAATCGTCGAGGTTGACTTGTTCATTTAGGAGGTGTTTATTTGCTTCATAATTTTTTTAACGTAATTCGGTGTTTTATCTTTACTTGCGGAATCCGCGCTTTATCCTCTTTTGCAGATACCGCATTTTATCATGCTTTATCCGCGTTTTATCCTCGCTTTTCCTATTACGTTCTGCATCCCTTATTCCGCTTCCGCGTTTTACCCCAACCCTTGTATCAATGTATGACATACGGTCAAATACAGAAGTGCTGATTATTCAATACAGCGATATCTTAATAGATGTCTCAATAAAGAAAACACAACAATATCGCCTTATCATGTATTCACAGAACACGTATATGCTAACATCTATATATAGCTTACTTTATTTTACACTTTTCTGCAGCGTCCTTTCACCTTATTAGGGACTTTAAGATTTTACGCCGCGCTTACAGAAGCTAAGCGTCAAACTAAAAGCATTATCACCTTTCTTGCGTAGCGGGTAAGCATACTACGTCAGAAGTGCTTTTGAGGTATCTCAGGCTATTGAAATAACTTCAAACGGTTACTACAGCAATCAAATGCCAAAAAGAATTTTGTATTTAAGTATACTGACACGGCGTTGTCGATTAGTTGCGTCGACAACGGGGAACATATTCATACATTCGTGTTCGTTGATTGTAATAGAAATCGATTTCAAAAGAAATTAACGACGCCGAACACGAACATATGAACACTCGCCCCATCAATTATCAATCTTCCGCGGCCTGTGTACAATGTACTGGCTAAAAGACAATCCGATTTTGTCCTGCTATGCTTAAGTCTTTATGTTCATTTATTCACTGTGGAAACAAAAAAATTCTGAAGAAATGATATAGTGATCGTAACTAGAAGATAAATAATTATTTGCTTAGCAAGCTTGTAAGTAAGCATACTATAGTATAGTGAGGAAAATTCTCGTCTTTTTCATTCAATTTTCATCTTATTCCTGGCTACACATCAACTATTTTAATCCGAATAATTTTGTTCAAAATAAATCTATGTTGCATGATGTTTCCTAATGCCACATCAGTAGATTTTGGAAAAGATTTTTTTATCAAATTACCGTTGGGATGTTCATTGATACGCTTAAGCTTGTAGCACGAAAAATTTGGGAATTAGCGTAGGCAGCCCGCCGATGTTGCTATTTTCGGGTTTATATATTGATCTTAAAAACCATCGTTTTCTATAAAGAAACGAATAATTTATAATAATTATAAATGGTTTTAAATTTACATATGGGGACAAATTGCCGGCCGGCTGGATGATCTATATTTGTGAACTGTTTACAAAAATGATTTTGATGGTGTAACCATTGTCAGCCTTTTATTTTTTTTGTTTTTATAGTAAAAAGAAAATCGAAAAAAGAGGGCTTTAGCTTCAAATATGATTCATACAGCACGTAAGGTAATTTCTTTTGCAAAATACCGTAAACTTTTAATTATAAGGTATGCATGTGCTGATATAACTATGAGTACTTATGCATGGACGACATTTTTTATCTGGCGATGTAATTCGATCATTATCTATCGACATATTTATCTTTCTGTCTATTGTTTATCGTAGTTGCGAAACTAAGCACGATCTGAAAATGTTTGATTGCTAAGGAAAAACTTCATTAACATTTCAGGTTAACATTTCAAGGAATTATTGTGTACATATTTCCTTTACGGGCGATACCGATATCTTACATCTGTCTATTTATCAACTTTTCAAATACGTGCACTGAGAGCGATGCTATAATTACCTTTGCCCACTCACTATGTGGGTGCTAATAGCCGCCCGGCCGGTTAATAATATCCTCTGGATGTACGCAAGTTTTTCCCATCGTTCATGGCTGATCTGATATTGCTTCTATAAGAAGTGAAGTTTTATTATAAATTTATAAAATTAATCACAAATTCTATTTTCGGATACCTTCGAGCCTACGTCGTACAAGTTGGTAAAGAAATTGATTTCGGACAACGAGCGAAATTAAACACGCTGAAAGATTTCGTTAACTTCGTTTTCCCGCAATAACAAAAATATAATGTGACAAATTTGTATATAATTGTATATAATTTAGACAATACCTTTTAGTTTTGCATATAGAAGCTACAGTTATACCAGAGTGAAATGGTTAAAAGCAAAACTATTATATTACACTCACTCAATACTCGGCTTATGTTAAAATATTGATAGCAAAGCCCAATTAAAATTACATGGCCACTGGCCCATCGTTTCGAAACTACGTGAACGAACTACGTTCAAATAAATGCTGGGAAAATACGACCACAACAATAACTATAGAGGATGTATAAAAAAGGCGATCGATCCTAGAGTGCTGTCGCCCATTCAATACTTAATCTACAAGCATCATTCTTTGACAGTCAGAAAGTCTTTTAACTTTTGATTGATGTCGCTGTTCTTCTGAAATTTGAAGAAAAATCGAGTAAGTTAGCAATTAAGTGAGACAGCTGGTGAGATAGTTAATCTGTGATCCGATGCCAAGCTTTTTTCTGATATTTACAGAGCATTTGCTGATATCTTTTTAAAATATATTATATAGAACAAAAACCTTTTGCGAGTTTCGTACACATTTGTTTGAAAAGATCAATTTGCTAAGATCGAACAAGTTTCCCTCGGATGTCGTCCCTGCTCACACATGTTATAATTATCCGTTCGTTTTTAATATGGAAAGTATTTAATTAATGCTATAGTAAATACGATAAATTTAAATTTTATTAATGGTCTTCAATGGACCAGACCTTGCCTTGTGATGAAAATGTTTCTTTTTCAACATTGGGTATATATGTACGTATCTCTATATTTATCTACAATATCTAATTAGGATAACTCAATCGAAAAGCATTTGAACATCTTCATGCCTTCTCGACGGAGAATTGAATTTCTCCAGAAAAAGATCAAGCAGTTGAATGTCGAATTCATGAAGAAAAATGTGCTACACCACAGGTTAAATAGTATTGCTTGTCTATCGTTCGATGATATTTTTGATATGAAACGCCAAGCCGAATATACGATTTGCGGAGAAGAACAGATGAGAAAACAGCCAACAGCCAAAGAGCATGTAGAAACATTTCTGAAATTTATTTTGTAGGCTTTTCTTTCTTGATGACTAATTGGCGTTGCGGTGCTAGTTTCGTTAACATTCCCGAGTCTTTTTTTTGACTTGATGATGCTAAGCATTTTGTAGTTGAGATACACGAAGGCAAACAAGAAAAACAGCACAAAAACAAGCACGAGTATATATCCAAACACCTTCGCTTGGAAATACAGCAGTGGCGACATTGCGACAACGGTCATATTTAGAAATGTTAAAAGCAGTACCAGTTGTCTTCTTGTGATGCTCGTTCGATGAAAAATTGGAAATCTCACGCTTAAGAATCTTTCAATGGTCAGCGTTAACAGCGCAAACATTGAAGAAGCGCCCAGCAAAATTGACGTGTATTTCCATGTTGTCATCAGTTCTTTGGGAAAGGTTCGCATGGACCACGTTATTGTTGATGATATTAGTATAGGATGAACAATGGCGACAGCAAGCTCGTCGAGACAGGATAAAACGAGAATCATGAAGTAGCAAGGTTTCTTTCGGAGCTGTGGCGATCTCCATAGACTTGTTATAACAATGTAATTTGAAACTATCCCTGCAACCATGAAAACAGCATTCAAAAGGCACAAAATCACCACGTTAATAGTAGAATTCAAGTCCATTTTTCGACAATTTTTGTAGCCACATGCTCTTATCTGCCCAAGCACACATGTATGCACCTGCTTCGGGGCTCAAAACGGTACTCATTTATATACTCGGGCGGAACAAATGGAAGTTTCCACGGAGCAAAGCCACTTCACACTTGAGTTTAATTATTCATGAAGTAAAATTATACAAAAGGGCTGTTCCATATATTTGTGCTGTCAAGAATGGAATTATTAAAAATAATTATGTTCTTAACAGTCAACATGTTGCATGAGTATGGCAACTCGATCCGTTTTAGATTTGAGACACAGGTTGAGGATATTTCATTGAATAAACTGTTTTTTCAGCACTGTTGTCGAAGTGTTCTATGCGGGAAATTAAGATACATTACTTGTGGAGATAACATTGCCTGCATTGTTCCAGCTACATCACGTACATTTAAACATAATATTATCTGTATAATGATGGCTCTAGATATAATTTACTGATAATAGTTCATGACATTTAGTAGGCAAGGGAAATGATTGTTGCATGACTATCTCTGCTTTACACGAAATTGTACGCCAACAATGAATCCGTTTTGAGTGTATTTAAATATTGCAGCTTTTCACGCCGCAGCCTTTTACACATGGCTAGACTTACACGGTACCGGCTCCGTATGATCACGAAATCAAATTGAATAGTTTCAAGGCGAGTGTAGTTTTAGAATTTATTATATGAATATTACAGAATTTAATAGCAACTAATCCTAGAGGATATATCCGCAAACTTGTCGAGCTCGTTTTTGCGCGATCACGCGGCGTCCATGGCCATATCGGCCCAACAAAGTAACAAGCTTTGAGGGCAGTAAAAATTTGCTATGTCAGAACGCAGGTGTTTGTTAACAATACTTTTTTAGATTGCTGGCATTTTCCGGGCGGCTTTATGACATATTTTCCTTTAAACAGAAACAAATGAGTTTGTTCTTGAGTATATATCTGTGTACCAATCGACATTTCGAGACCCTAAAGTAAAGCTTATGTTTAGGTGCTTTGCTAGAATGTCGCATGCCTATTTTATAACCTTGTTTGCCGTAAGAATATTTTTGCCTCACACCAGACGGACAGGGTGCGTAAAAAAGCAGTGGGAGTTTCAATTGGTCTAACGCGTTCATTATTAATCTACAGAAATCATTCTTTCACAGTCGGAGAGAACTGGGGCCGATTGCATAAAAAAGTCATTAAAGTTAACTCAATCTCGTACCCAGAGCCTGCGTTCCTGTTGGCAAGGACGAGAGGCTCTGGATAATGCCGATGAAAAAGTCGAAATAATTATGATTTCGGTACCAGTGCCATATTCGTAAAACGGCGTTTATTTGTTGCAATATCATAGAGCAATATTCAACATTCCGAGGCATGTTCTCCAACTTTACTTCGCCAGGCATTGGTTGTAAACGAACTAGTTTAAACACACTATAAATTCAACTTTGTCAAGAAAATTTCTCTCGCAAGCTTTGTCGTTTAAACAATACTAATTTAGTTTGTTATGAATATACCCCGCTATTTCTTTATTGCTTATTAGAAATTCGCGCGACTATCGATAATGCATTGAGGTACTAGAGGAGGAAACAGGATAAACCAATCATATCACACGTCTCGTTGGCGTTATCCAGAGCCTCTCGTCCTTGCCAAAAGGAACGTAGGCTTTGGGTACGAGATTGAACTTAACTATGATTAGTGGAAATGTAAACCAACCAGAGCAACATATTTTGAACTTAATATGTAACTACAAAACAGTGATTAAAAGGTGATTAAGAGTTTTGTACAACCGGCCTTTAGGCTTTTAGTTCACGATTGTCACCATTTTTATAAAATTTTGAAAAGCACATACGAATGAAATAAAGTGGTTTAGTAGTGCATTCTAATAATAGTGCATTCTTGTTGGTACTATACTTATAACGCTAATCCCACTGAAAGTGTTAATATTCCATTAAGTTTCTTTCCCGAATTTCTCGAAACCTCATCGATAATTATGCATTCTCAACTGCTGTTCGTGTATTTTTTGTTAGTGCATTTGTTATCAATAAATTAAATTGTGTTGAAACAGAAAACAATGTAACAACTCTGTTTCTTTTGTGTTTATCAGTGCGCAATGATAAAGGCTGGAAAAATTAGGACAGCTGTTTCATGGAATATAATTTAGGGGTAAAACGATCATTATCTTATACAAACTCTGAGTTAATGTTTAGTCCACTGTATATAGTTCTGCATTTCTACATGAACGTCCATTTCATTTGAAACTTCGGAAACCAAAACTATACGTAAAAGAAATATTGTGATAAAATGTTTCGAACCTTAGCTGCTCTCAAATCATCAGCTTCAAATTTTACGCTTACCCTGGGTTAAACTAACCGAGTAACCGGCCCATATGGACCCCTACTGAGAAACACATACTGTGGCGCGTAGTTATCCTGTGAATAAATTGTTGAGTTCCGCAATTTCTCCAGATTAATTCGTCATACCCATGAAAAATAAACAAATATGACATGCATTTTCGTGACTTAGCTCAAAATATTTTGAATTTGTAAACTCACTATGCATGAGCAACTCTTTCCACGCATCCACATGCAATTTTAAAATATACAATCCTTTGCTGGTGTTTGGGCAAGCAATCCACATGTAGGGACGCTATTTGAGATCATTCATGTCGAAAACATTTTATGATCTTCGTCCCTTCCCGGCGTAGAATTGAATTTCTCCAGAAAAGTATAAGACAATTGAATGTGGAATTCATCGAGACAAATGTGCAGGACCATATGTTAAGCAATATGGCTTGTGTATCATTTGGTGGAGCTTTTGATGCCATGTTCCAAATCGACCATATAATTTGTGGAATAGAGCACATCAAGAAGCAGCAAACTGTCAACGAACATGTCGAAATCTTTTTGAAATTTATTTTGCGATTTTTTCTTTCTTCATGACCAGCTGGCGTTATTGTGCTGTTAGGCACAGTTCTCTTGTCTGCTTTGTTTTTTGACTTGACGATGGCGAGCATTTTGCAGTTCATGTACACAAACGCAAACAAGCAAGTTGTCAGAAAGCCCGTCACGAATATATGGCCAATTATTGTTTTCCTGTAAAAATGATGTAATGGCGTACCAGCGACATTTGTAATGGCCAATGATGCCTGAAAAAGCAAAAGTCTTCGTTTGGTGACAGCAGTTTGATGAAAAAAAGGATAATTTAGAGCGAGAAATCGTTCGATGTTCAGCGTCAGCAGCGCGAACATGGAAAACGCTGCAAAGAGAATAAATGTGTATACCCATACGTTTCTAAATACTTCACGATAAATTTGAAGAGACCATAAGATTGTCGAAAATATTAGCACAGGATGAGTGACGACGACTGTAGCCAGATCAAAACAGGATAAAACTAAAATCATAAAGTAGCACTCTTTGTTTCGAAGTTGAAATGATCTCCATATGCTGATTATAACGACAGAATTTAGAAGTATTCCCACAACCAGAAATGAGAGATTCAAAGCACACAGAAATAAGGCGTCAATAATGGAAGTTGAGTCCATCACAACTGATCTTGCAACGAGAAAGTTGCTATTTTAATTTTCAAATGTGGGCCTATTTGACTGGGAGTGCATTAAGAAATTGCTCACACCTGTGTTCGTGCACCTAAAGCGATGTATTTGCATATTCAATAACACGATTAAAGGCTCTTGTAAAGAAGAAAGCCTTTTTTACCCATTGTATGTTTGGTACAATACTTGCAACGCTAGTGCCACTGAACGTGTTTATTTTCCATTAAGTTTCTTTCCCTAAATTTCTTTGAAACTTCATCGATAATCATGCACTCTCAACTGTTGTTCGTTAGTGCAATTCCTATCTACAAATTAAATTACGTTGAAACAGAAAACAATGTAACAGCACTGTTTCTTTTGTGTTTATCAGTATTAAAGGCTGGAAAAAATAATTAGAACAGCTGTTTGATGAAATATAATTATATTAGAACAATTATCTCTAATGCATACAGTAGCCTATATGTTTTCTTTCTTCGTCTGAAAAATTAAAGAAAAGTACCTTATGGGCCAAAAGACTTTTGGGCCAAAAGACAGGTAGAATGCAGCAAGTGAATATCCTCTCGAAAGAGATTATGTATTAAATCCCCTATTTGGTATTGAGGAGCTATTGAAGATCTTTGCAATTGTGATCAATTTAATTCGTGAAATGTGAGAAAAACACACCGAACACGGAACTTTGTTAGACAGGTTGAATTATGTTTACATCGTTTCAGATAGTGAAAAAACACTGCCCAGCTTTCCTACACTATATTACTCTATTACTATATTACGCGTTTCACTATATTACTGACACTAGTAATGATATTTCGAGATATTTTTTAGCATGGCATTTATTATAACTTCTGGAGAATGCGCATGGAAGCTCTTACGAAGCCCTGTGCCTTAATTTCATTGAACCCAGAGAGAACCGGCAGAATTTCTGCAGACGTAATGGTACAACTGCATTTGTTTGTTACATGAACTTTTATTATTATGAACTTTTTATTATACAAACTTCAATGTGTGCACGCCATTTAGACCACACACGATTTGAGTGCATTGAATTACTTCAACGTTATAATGGACCGTTCCCCAGTAAGACAAACTTAAATATTCGAAAACAATTGTAGCACAGTTGGAAAGAGCTTCCTAAATTTAGTGAAATTCTGAAGTTTGGTTATAAAACGTGGAAAATATAGCAATGTAAGGTTTGAGAATGTTGTATACTTTTCTGTTACGTGGAAAATTAAAGCGTTACCATATTTCCACTTAGTGGTAACGCTTTTCCGCGAATAATACGATAGATGATATGATAGGGAATAATTTATTCCTCTATACCGATATATGATATGATACGATATGATATATAGATCGTTTTCAACATGAAAAAATAATATTCATATCTTCAAGCTACTGCGTAGTGTTTTTTGTGGGTAGCCGCCCGCGCTTGTGCGCTCAGCGGCTAACCACTATGTTACCGTATCGGATGATGGCAGGTGGAAAACGAGCCGCTCTTATGACGTAATTTGTACTGCGGTAATGTAACCATTACGATTACTTAATGTAAGATATTTCAACATAGTTCGTGTCATGTGACTTATCTCACTTATGTTCGGCCATTGTTATTCAATATTTTGTGGACACAAAGTGTAAATCGTGAAGGTAAGCAAAATTTTAATTTGCATTATTTTCTTCTCATTTTGTGCTTTTATTATTGTATTTTCTCGCCATTTCAAGACTCTTGTCGGAAAAAATATAAGTTTCGACGAGATTTATTATTTTGCGTACATATCTTGGAGCAAATTTGCTTGCAGTGACGGATTTGTCAGGCACGTGTCTTCGTGCACTCTATACTGGAAAAGTTGAGCCAGCCTTGCTGGAATATTGAGCCAGTCTTTATACTAAAAAAGTTGAGCCAGCTTTGCTGGAATATTGAACCAGTCTTACTGGAAAATATAGGCTACCTGCCAACTGCAGGTTATACAAATTTATTGACATTACAATAACTTTTTGGCTACTAACAACTTTGAATACGCTATTCAATTTTATTAAGTATGCTTATTTCTGTGTAATAGATTGCAAACATCGAATATGGGAGTGACAATTGAAATATATCGATCCCGAATTGGTTCTCATCACAATTTCATGGAAGGCCATAAAAGTAACTTTCAAGGTCAATTTTGGAATGAAATGTTGCTAAAATTTTATATTAGTTTACTTCTACCTCGAAACATTAAATTCAGGTTTCATACAATATGTAAAGAAAATGCACAGTATCCAGACAATGTTTATAACATTGGACAGTTACTAAAGCTTTCAAATGATGTGGAAGAAAACCCTGGCCCAACTATATTAGTGATATTGTGGTCTTTGTGGATTGCTCTTACACAGTTCATGTTAGTTTTAACCATGGTAACAATTTATTCGGATCGAATGCTGGAAAACATTGTGTGGCAATGTAATTAAGTGCAATTGTGTACAAAGAAATCAAATCAGTGAATATCTGGAACCAAACAACTCTAAACACAATCATGGTATGTGGAGATAACCTTGTAGAGAAATTGCTGACTATACCATCCTCAGTAGAAATTACCTTTGTAAATCGCACCAAGATTGTATCCGGCATTACAGTGCAGTGAACACTAAACTGACATTGGCATTGAACTCTTCAATAATGTAACACTAAACGTATTGATATTATGAACACTATATTGATATTTTATAACAAAACATGTCTATGGTATTATATACTTTATTGTACACTTTAATATTGATATTATTTTGGATAATACAGCTGTATGCTGTTAAATGTTGTAAGTTGTTTTTGTACTAGAAAAATTGTTATGTTAAATACAATTTTTATGTTCTTTGCTTTCAAATATCATAAAATATGTGGGTAATGTAAGCGTTAGTAAAGCTGGTATTGTTCATACTTTGCTAACATTCTGGAGCTGGTCACAGAGTCACAGTAGTTAAATGCCATGAGATGCCAATATTGTAAGAAGTAAGGTCTATGGTGCACAACTTTAACATGTTTTGGTATTGTTGCATGTACTTTTTTTGTTTTTTTTTCTGTAAATCGATCTACCGCAACAATCTAAAACAAACAAACAATTTAAAACAAACAAACAACCCATGGCCGTAGGAACCACGGGGGCAGGGGGGGCTTGAGTCCCCTAACTTCAAAGGCAGGGGGGCTTAGCCCCCCTAAAATCACCTTTGAGTGTTGAAGTAAATACACGTTTTAACAGTCTACAGTCTTACACCTGTCTTAATCCAATGATTATGGTAAAACTTACCTCAAAAGTGCAGAAAAACATGTTTGAGCATCCTAAAAATAAAAAAAATTCGGGGGCGGACGTGTCCCTGGACTCCCTAGCAGCACTTGCGCCGAAGGCGCTCAAAGAGCCCCCCTAACTTTTTCATCTTCCTACGGCCTTGAAACAACTAGTAGTGTTTCGTTGACTTCATTAGCGGCTACCTACATGTACGCAATGCGTACCTATTTTTTATTATAACGTTTTTCACGTTTTTCATGCGTTACACATTTTTTGATATCTTCACTAGTGAGAATTAAATATGGGGTGTTTTAGTTTATGTTTACACAATGTATGTAATATTTAAATTAAAACACGCGCAGGAGTGCTTTATCAGATATACAACGCAAGGCGAAGCCGAGCGTTATATATCTGATAAAGCGCGAATTGCGAGTGTTTTAAATGACTTCTAAATCGATTCATTTTATACCCATCTTGTCTGTTTGTATATAAAAGAATTTTCAATATAGATGTTGTATAAGCCGAGAAAATCGAAGAAAAAGATTTGTGAAAATCGACATGTGTTTTATCTCATTAATAGACTCTAGTCACGGCTATGATTTCCTTTGTGTTTCTCTCATGAATTATTAATGAGTTTAGAAATATATTTATGCCATACATATAAAGATTTACGCGAGGTAAATGAGTGAAAGAAAAATTGTATTTTTACTAACGAGAAGCGAATAACCGTTTTCATTGGCCGTACGATTTTTTTTTAACTAGTGAAAAATTATCGTATTAGCATTTTGATTGGCTATACGGTTTTTCTCACTAGTAAAGAAAATCGTGTTGTCATTTTGCTCACGACATGGCTGTCGTATTCGGCAAGGCGCGAAAGGGTTGATTGGCTTTTATGTCAAAAAGAAGAGTTTTTCGAATAAAAAACATGAAACGAGATTTGTGTTTTACTTGCTACAAAAAATTTTGATATTTTAGCTTTAAACGAAACTAGATTTGATCACTCTATTCCCGACGACTTAGTAAATATTCCAAATTACGACATTATTCGTAATGATCGTAATAGAAACGGGGGTGGTGTCTGCATCTATGTTAGAAATAAGATAAGTTATTGCAATCTAAGTCATACTATACCTGACACTTTGGAAGCTGTGGTTATTGAGATTCATAAACCTAACTCAAGACCTTTTATTGTTTCCACAATATACAGGCTACCTAACAGTACTGTTGATATTTTTGGAAAAATTGAATATTTCATTAGTAAGTTTGATTGTGAGCATAATGAATTCTATCTACTTGGCGATTTAAATTGCAATATGTTGGATACATCAAGTCATGTAACAAAAAAGCTAAATCTACTTTTGGAATCATATCAACTTTATCAAATGATAAATACACCGACACGTGTTACTCAATTTACTAGTAGCTTGTTAGACATATGCGTCACGTCAAATCCGGAACACGTAATTTTGACGGATGTGGTCCTTATTGGTGTAAGTGATCACAACCTCATATACGTGGTAAGAAAAATTAATTCAAATGTCAAAATTAATTCGCACAGGTGCATAGAAATCCGAAATTACAAGCATTTCAAATGTGACAAATTTCTTGAGGAACTTTGGAAACAACCATGGGACCTAATCGATCATGAATCTGATGTAAATTTAAGATGGACCCTTTGGAAAACTCTCTTTCTGAATGTTCTTGATAAACACGCGCCAATTCAATCTAAAAGAATCAGATCAAAAAGACATATTCCTTGGATTAATAAAAACACCAAAAATCTAATTCATGAAAGAGATCGTCTTAAACGTAAAGCTATGATTTCCAAATCTGAAATTGACTGGAATGCTTTCAAAGCACTCAGAAATAGAGTAAACTGTACCATTCGCAAAGATAAAGAAATTTATTACAAGAATTTAATTCATAAAAGTATAATGACCCAAAAGATGCTTGGAAGACCATAAATGGCATATTGGGTCGTAATCAGTCCAAACCAACAACATTCAATCTTAAAGTAGAAGACAAGGACATTGTAATGCCTGATGAGGTCACTGAATGCTTCAATGATTACTTCTCAGGTGTGGGGTCTAAGATTGCTAATTCTGTTGGCGAAGGAAATTTCAAATATGATGAATTTATGATAAAAACTACCGATACATTTCATTTCCAAACTATTGATACATATACAGTTTTTCACATGTTGCTTTCAATTTCTGCCTCAAAAGCTACAGGTCTTGATAAAATTCCAGCCAAAATTTTAAAAATTGCTGCCCCTGTTATTGCTCAATCTCTAACAAATTTATTTAATTATTCGATTCAAACAGAAATATTTCCTACAGAGTGGAAAGTTGCTAAAATTATTCCCTTACATAAATCTGGTCCAAAAAACTTAGCCGATAATTATCGTCCTATTTCAATTTTGTCAGCAATTAGCAAAATCTTTAAAAAAATTCTTCATAAGCAATTATTTGCTTACTTAAACAACAATAATCTGATTTCCAAACATCAGTTTGGCTTTAGACCAATGCACTCAACAGCTGACGCATTGCTCCATTCTACTAATGAATGGTATAGAAACATGGATGATGGTATGCTCAACATTGCAGTTTTTCTTGATCTAAAAAAGCTTTTGACACTGTGAATCATGAAATCTTAATTGGAAAACTTAGCTTTCTTGGTATGCAACCATGTGCTTTAAATCTTATTACCTCATATTTGGGAAATCGTTCGCAAAGGTGTTATGTCAATGGATACCTATCCAAACCTCATAAAATAGATTATGGTGTTCCCAAAGGGTCTATATTGGGGCCTCTTCTGTTTTTAATTTACATAAACGATTTGCCAAACTGTATTGAAAAATCAACAGTAAGAATGTTCGCAGATGACACTACTTTCACTGCCTCTGGTATCGCATTACCCGAAATTGAATCCAAAATTAATCATGACTTAAACAATGTTCAAAAGTGGCTTTTAGCAAATAAATTATGTCTAAATCTGATCAAAACCGAATACCTTTTAATTGGGAGTAAACAGAAGATTAGAAAACTTACAAATGATCCTGTAATTCAGATAGCAAACAGACTTGTAAATCGAGTGACAAACAAAAAATCTTTAGGTGTTGAAATCGACCAATGTTTACTATGGGACACCCATCTGGACGAAATATGTAAAAAAGTGTCGTCAGGTATTGGAGCGATTAGGAAGCTTAAGCCATATGTTACTCGTGAAACACTTGTATCTGTCTATTGTGCTTTGGTTCAACCTTATTTCGATTACTGCTGCCTTATATGGGAGCCAATTGGTGCTACACTTTCGAATAGACTTCAGTCACTCCAAAATAAAGCAGCTAGGGTTATATTGGGATATAGAAACGAGCATGGGCAATCGGAAGCAGCCTTAAATGAGCTACAATGGAAAACGTTGAAGCAACGTAGACTTGTTATGAAAGCCAGATTCATGTATAGAATAATTCACGGGCAAGCACCAGCTGTTCTAATCGAATCATTTCAAAATCCGAATGCTCCTCAACATGATTACAATTTACGTAATTCAGATTTTGGGTTTTATCTGACAAAACCTAAAACTGAATATATGAGAAAAAGTATTAGTTATAGTGGTGCAAAACTTTGGAATAATTTACCATCTGAAGTTAAAAATTCAATATCGATAAATACCTTTAATTCTTTAATTTCCGACATTAGTCTATCCTAACATCGTACTTGAGTTTTACTGTCTTTATTTGTATTTATGTATATAGTTTTCTTTTTACTGTCACGCCCCCCTTGGAAATCAGCTATTGCTGAAGGGGTAAGCGTGAATAAATATAGTTTTAATAACAATTTTTAATAATAAACGGAAAGAAGACCAAATACCGAAGAAATAAACGGTATGAATCTGTTTTGAGACTTTAATATTACGTTTCGCCATTGTTCGCCTTTACATTTGACTATTATTTTATATAATTGGAGGTGAAGACACGAGGAAAATTGCTCAATCAAGCCATAGTAATAGTTAGCTAACTACTGTAGGCTTGTTATTTTTGTCAATATCGTGAAGATGTAGTTTAGGACACAATTAAAACATCATTACGCTTATCTTACACGGGCTCCAAAAACGGATAAAACAATTAGCAATTAAGTTGACATTGATTTGAAAGATAAGATAGAAATCATAACCAAATTGTACTTGATCTGGACCGGCTATACGCAAATATAATGTTTAAAAACGTATTTGAATATTTACAAGAAGAAATTTACATGTGTTTACCTTCTATAGTTCTTGAACCCTGTAAACTTATAAGAACCCTCGAGATTTTCCATTTCTACCAGAAATTATATTGTCTCCGGCAGAGCAATTTGAAAATAATACGTCCGCTCCAAAAATTAATAAGATTATTTTCACTGTTACAGAAATATATTATAAACAAGAATCTCGCAAGATCGTTACATCCTAGAACTTACGTTGAATTGGTTTTTATGATAATGATATGGATTTGAAGCATTTATTCAGCACAAAATAATTATCATGGGCAATAAATATAACGTAACATAGAACATCTGTCTTCTTTAACAACTTGCTGACATTTTCGTATAGGTCCTTGTGCTGACTCAAATCTACATAAAAAATACAATAAACGCTGCATGGAGAAACTGTGGAGCAAAACTACGTATAAGATTACAGTAGAACTTCGAATAAATACTTTAAGTATATCTCTCGAGATCTAGTGCATTAATCTGTGAAAATTTCAAACGACAACATGCATGCATACATATATTATGTTGTAAATTTATTCTTATATTATATTCTGAACTCAGCTTCAGTTTATGCTATGCTCCGATTATCGTTCCATGTCTCAACAGAAAATAGGTTTAGCTTATCATAACTTTCGTTGTTTTTAACTACGACTCCGGAAGATTAGCGTCTTTAGTATCTTCATTCCTTCTGTGCGCAAAATTTTGTTTTTCCAAAAAAAGATCAAACTGTTAAATGTACAATTCATGGTGCATAGTGTTTCTGCCCAAACGCCAGATAACCTCAAGTTGGTATCGTATTTATTTTCAGAGACAATATCAAAAACAATATATACACTGGTAGAAATAGACAACATCACAAGACAAGCAACAGCCAGTAAACATGTCGAAATACTTTTCAGATTCATGGTTCTTCTTTTCTCAGGTGATTTTTTCCGTCTCACTTCTCTGGAAATTTTGAACAGTTTGGTGTTGAAACACACCAATGGGAGGTATACAAAAATGATAAAAATTATTAAAACAATAGTCCTGGATATGATCGTGCCGTTTGTGGAAATCGCGCTGAACGTAATGTGGAAAATGATCAGTAATGCAAGGAGAGATAGCAATCTACATTTGGTCACTGATGTGCGATGGAAAATTGGATAGTAATGCTCCCAGGTATCGTTCAATGCTCATCACGAGCAATACGAAAAAGGAGAATCCAAGAATTACATCACCGAAATGCAGAAAGACTGTCGCTTTCGAAAACAAATTGTAATCCTCCGTTAACCAGGAGATAAGATAAAGCAATATTGCTGGATGGTTCGCTATTACTGTGATCAAATCGGAACACGATAACACCATGATCATGTAATGACATAATTTCTTTCGGAGTTGTGACGATTTCAAAACACTGGCTATTACTAATGTATTCAAAACGATCCCAGAGAAAGTAAAGACTATGTTCAAAACGCACAAAAATATTAATTGAAAGTAAACGTTCAAATCCATTTTGGAAACGAATTGTCGTTCCGTGGTTATGATATTTTGCCAAGCGCGACTGAATGGGATACACAGTAGCTGTTAATGAATATGACTGATATTTGGTAGCAGTTCTGCAAATTGGTAATAAATGATCGAACCACTATAAAACCCGCTATATTTGAAGCGTTAGTCATTTCTCTACTTGGCCTTCTTGTGGACACTACAACCGTCCAACTGATCAGGAGACGAGAGCCTATAATTGCCGACGTTTTTTTGGCACTTTGCAGGTTAATTATATTTTCAATATTAGAAACTAAAATTTACTTTAATTTCGAGCTGTCAAATACGTTTCGCCGCAATGAGGGACAAGTTACTTGTAAGTCATATTCCGGCTTTTGTGCTCTCAATAGCAAACTTTGACAGCTGCTTTTTTATTTTATTTCAGAACATCGAGGATCTGTTAAGCTTAATTTGAGCTTGGAGAATGGATATATCTAGTTAATATTCTTAGCTTCAATAAATTATGAACGTGTATAAGATTTTATTTAGCCTTAGAAAATGTGTCATTCAACATAGTTTATTATTTCACTATGGAGGATAATATTATTATATAGATTGAATTTTAATGAAAGTTATATTAAGGCAAATAAAACCAGAAGATAGAAAGGAATATTAGTTTGATTACAATATTATGAATCAGTCTATTTCATAGAGAATGATTACCAGCCAAAATAACACACTGCTTAAAGGAGCAGTGTCACCGTTTGCCCATCTCTTTGTTATATTTATTCCTTCTGTGCGTAAAACTTTGTTCTCCCAGAAAAAATTGTTATACACACCATTGTTGTCATTGTTATACACGCCATCATGGCGGTTGGTCGGAAAATTTCCGGCTCGCGGAATTTGATACTTTTTATGTGCGCATATATAACACTTTGTGGAATATTTAATTCGAAAACACGTAAAACTTCAAGTATTTCCATCTGGGAAAAGTTATGTGTTTGCGTGGAAGGAACAAATGCGATAAACTTCTTCAAAGCCTTCAAGCGTTGACGAACTTTGAAACAACGACCATTGGCGAATCGGTTAAAACTAATTATTGGTCTGCGCTTTATGCTCTACACTTCCTACTCAGTATTCCTCATTATGCTATCTGGTGATGTCGAAATCAATCCTGGGCCAAGATGCAAGGAAAAGGATTCAGTTAAATGTGTTACAATAAATGCACAAAGTTTGACGAGTTTAGTAAAATTTAACAACAGCAACAAACCTGAAAGTAATCTTTAGCGATTTCAAAATTTTGTGCATTCGGAAGACTTTGACATTGTTTGCGTTAAAGGGAAATGGCAACAAAATTTTTTATCGTCTCATTTGAAAGAAACTCCAAAACAATATGTAAAAGTCTATTACAGAATTTTTATATCTGCCTTATTTGGTGAGATATTTTGACTTGAAATCTTTAGTTGTCCGCCATCTTGGATACTTATGGATATGCATGATACGTCACAACAGGGATCACGCGATTTTTTTTCTTACAACACAATGGTTAATATGCTCTCATAACCGCATGTACGGCAAGTGTTTCGGATTTCAGCACAGACTGAGAAGATTTCAAACAATATTTGATTGTTAGTAGGTATTTAAGAGGATTTTCGACTGGCTTATCCCTGTTGTGACGTCACCAAAACATTGTTAATGAGGTCAAAAATTAATCCAAGATGGCGGACAGATCGTTGATTGAGATGACAATATCTCCTGAAGCAAAACAGATATAAAAATTTTGCAATACACTTCTATTTATTATTTTAGAGTTTCTTTCAAATGAGACAATAAAATTTTTTGTTGCCATTTCCCTTTAATGAAACTTGGTTGTCTGCAAATGTTAACAATGCAGAAATTTTACTTTCAGGATATACCATTGTTAGAAACGATTGCATAACGTGCGGTGGAGGTGTATTGTTAGGGGTAAAGACTTTTACATTTAAATCTGTACGTGAAATTGAATACAAACATAAACTATAGAGGTTGCAGTGGCTGAAATTACAACAACGTCTAACATAAAAATGCTTGTTTGCTCGTGTTACCGGCCACCAGACGCAGAAAAAAGTTGGATGAATACATTTGAATCGTTTCTTCAAGATGTTTCCACACGTCATTCGAACATTGTGATTGCTGGTGATCTCAGTTTACCGCGCGCGTGCAGGCAATCGAATAAAAACGGGTTTGGCGGGAATGAACATGCGTTTGTTAAAATACTTGACGACTTTTTCCTGGAGCAAATGAACACATGTCCTACTAGAGGAGAAAACAATCTCGACCTTGTCATCACTAGTATTCCTGATCGTATTAAAGTAAGTGAAGTCGTTAAGCCATCAGATACAGAAGTTTCCACCGACCACAGCGCTATTGTTTTTAATCTTTCTTTGTCGTGTAACTCCATTCCAAAGATAAAAAGAACTGTATTTGACTACCGTCGAGCTGATTTTGATGGTCTTCGGTCACATATTCCCTCACTTGACCTCACAGGGCTAATATCAGATGATGGTGATATCAACCAAGATTGGTGCAGCTGGAAAAATAGGTTTTTTGCCGCAGTATCGGATTTTGTTCCCACGAAGAAAGTTCAACCACGAAATCATCTCCCATCGATGAACGGTACATCGAGAAGAAAAACTCCATAAGAATGACAATGAAGAGATCTCGCTTGCCAAGTCAAAACCTTAAAGATAGATTTCGAAATATACGTAGAAAGATTAAGCAAATGTTACGCGAAAGCCGACTGAGCTACATCAACGCAATCTGTTCCGTTCGTGAACAAAATCCGAAACGCTTTTGGTCATTTTTTAAGACAAAAACTAAAGTTTCGAACATTCCAGATAAAGTTTCCATGAAAGTGAGCAACACAGAAAGAACATCTTCCAACAATGACGTAGAAATAGCAAATACATTTAACACGTATTTCGCCTCCATCTTTACGCACGATTCTGATACCGAGCACCAGCAAGAAAATCATTCGAAAACTGACATTATACTGGACGAGACAACACTAACAAATGATGAGGTAATTGCCGTGCTGAGAAATTTAGACAACAACAAAACCCACGGTCTCGACGGAGTTCCTCCACGACTATTAACATAATATAATTATCGATAATTATCATACCAGATCGCTCAAGCACTTTGCGCACTCTTTAACAAATCATTACGCTGCGGGAACCTTCCTGATGATTGGAAATTAGCTAATGTCGTACCTGTGCATAAGCGAGGGGAGAAATCGTACGTAGAGAACTATCGACCAATCTCGCTGCTTTCCCTTATCTCTAAAGTGTTGGAATGTTGTGTTCTTTATAATATCAAAAATCATGTATTCCAACAATTAAACCCTTGCCATCACGGATTTGTGCCAGGAAAATCGTGTGTAACACAACTTATTGAAGTATTCGAGCAGATTGGGAGCAAACTGGACAGTGGTGAACAAATTGACATGATTTATCTAGATTTATCTAAGGCGTTCGATAAAGTAAGTCATGCTAAGCTTCTGAAACGACTACGCGAATTTGGGTTCGGTGGAAACATCCTGAATTGGTTCTCATCGTATCTCAGTAATTGACGTCAGCAAACAACGGTTCATGGAGTAACATCAAGACCGTTAGCCGTAACATCAGGAGTTCCACAAGGTTCGATACTTGGTCCGTTGTTTTTCCTGTTGTACGAAAATCACCTCTCCAACACCGTAAGTAACTCAACTATCGCGACCTTCGCTGATGACACGAAGCTCTTCAGAACCATAGACTCCATACACGACGCATCCTTGCTGCAAGAAGACCTCACAAACTTCGAAGTGAGCACCAGCAATGTCAACCTGGAACTTAACGCTGAGAAGGCAAAATTCTAAGAATAACGCGGAAACAGAAGAAGATAGAACACCCTTACAAACTACACAACACTGTCTTGGGAAGCATCGATTTTGAACGTGACTTGGGAGTGTGGACTTCATGTAACCTTAACTGGACAAAACATGTTGAATATCAATGCACACAAGCAAGTAAGATGTTAGGTTATATAAGAAGGCAAACGCTAGACATAAAAGCTACCTCCGTTTGTCGAACCCTATTTCTGTCCTTAGTCCGTTCCCAACCAGGCTATGGTTCTCAGGTCTGGCCTTCCCAATCAGTTAAGTTGATTAAGCGTATAGAAAGGGTACAACGGCGAGTAACCAAGTACATTTTGGATCTTCCATTCTTCTGCGAGTTTAGCTATAACCAGAGACTTGAAATACTAGATTTAATTCCTGAATGTTACTGGCACGAGGATCTTGACATGGTTTTCTTCTTCAAATGCACTCATTGGATAGCAGTCATCAATAACGAGCTATTACCAATAATCCAAAACAGGGAAAGAGCAACAAGATCTGCTGATCCGAACAGTCTGATATATAAAACAAAAAAGTGCAAGACAGCAACATATCAGAAGTCTTTCTTGACGAGATCAACGAGATGGTGGAACATTCTACCAAAAGACCTGACACATAAAAACACTACATTCAACAGTTTTAAAAGGAGAGATAGCAATCTACATTTGGTCACTGATGTGCGATGGAAAATTGGATAGTATGCTCCCAGGTATCGATCGATGCTCATCACGAGCAGTACGACAAAAGAGAGTCCAAAAATTGCATCACCAAAGCGAAAAATAATTGTCACTTTCAAAAACAAATTACAATCTTCCTTTAGCCAGGAGATAAGATAAAGCAATATTGCTGGATGGTTCGCTGTTACTGTGATCAAATCGGAACACGATAACACCATGATCATGTAATGACATAATTTCTTTCGGAGTTGTGACGATTTCAAAACACTGGCTATCACTAATGTATTCAAAACGATCCCAGAGAAAGTAAGGACTATGTTCAAAACGCACAAGAATATTAATTGGAAGTAAACGTTCAAATCTATTTTGGAAACGAATTGTCGTTCCGTGGTTATGATATTTTTTCAAATGCGACTGAATGGGACAGCAGCTGTTAATGCGATGATATTTGGTAGCAGTTCTGCAAATTGGTGATAAATGATCGAACCACTGTAAAACCCACTATATTTCAAGCCTTAGTCATTTCTCTACTTGGCTTTTTAGTAGACACTACAACCCTCTAACTGATCAAGAGACGAGGGTTTATACTTGCCAAAGTTTTTTTTTGGCACTTAATTATATTTTCAATATTAAAAATTAGAATTTACTTTAACTTCGAGCTGTCAAATACTTTTCGTCGCAATGAGGGACAAGTTATTTGTAAGTCATGTCCTGGCTTTTGTGCTCACAATAGCAAACTTTGACAGCTGCTTTTTTATTTTATTTCAGAACATCGAGGATCTGTTAAGCTTAACTTGAGCTTGGAGAATGGATATATCTAGTTAATATTCTTAGCTTCTATAAGTTATGAACGTACATGAGATTTCATCTAGCCATAGAAAATGTGTCATTCGACATAATTTATTATATATCACTATGGAGGATAATATTATTATGTAGATGGAATTTTAATAAAAGTTATATTAAAACAAATAAAACCAAAAGATAGAAAGGAATATTATTTTGATAACATTATTACGAATCAGTCTATTTCAATGATTACCACCCAAAATAACACACTGCTTAAAGGAGCGGTATCACCGTTTGCCCATCTCTTTATTTGTTATTCTCCATTCCTTCTATGTGTAAAATTTTGTTCTTCCAGAAAAATATCAGCATGTTAAATGTGCAATTCGTGATACAATTTGATGTTCACTAAATACGAGTTATAAGCTGACGTTGGATTTGCGTTTATTTTCAGAGTTGCTATCGAGGTACAAAATTACAACGACGATACAAATTATCATAACTACTGTCCTAAAAATGATCAGGTCGTTTGTACAGATCACATACAAAGTATTTTGCACAATAATTATTATCAAGGAGAGTGAGCAGTGTACGTTTGGTTACTGCATGATCTGCGCTGGAAATTGGATGATACACTCCTAGGTATCGCTCGATGCTCATAGTGATAAGTATGGCGAATGAAAAAGTTTCCAACACTCGAACTAAGTCAAGCTACATCCTTATCTTCATTAACAAATGGTAATCCTCCGTTAACCAAGAAGGGACGAACAGCACTATTCCTGAGTGATTCGTTAGGACTGCGAGAGAATCGAAAGCATCACAACTGAACATAACACATTTCCATCATGTACAATGCTGTACAAGGCCAGTCTCCGTGCAGGAAAAATCTTCCGCAGGACAAGGATGTGGAGGAGAGTGCCATTTTAAGTAATCCAAAATATTGCCTCGTCTTCTCCTGCGCAAAACTCCCCCGAACAGTTTACCCATAACATAACAACATAGTAAATTAGCAATTTGAATAAATGGCAATTTTTACGAGTACAAATTATTGTTAATGGACAATACCTAACACAGTAGACTTGAAGGTTATTATAGTCTAAATGATATCGTGTCAAACCAATCGGAAGCTTGCCAAACCCGTATGCTACTGCGCCCAGTATCGTTTACTATACTATTGTCCAAACTACTGTTGATCTATTCAAACCAACAATGAAGCTTTAGTTGAAGCTATCCACAGATATCCGAGTTAGCTCTGTCTGTCTATCATTCTCACTTCTGACGAGCGAGGACCGATTAAAACAGTCACCCACCAACCACCCCTTGCTCCAACCATCTAAATTACGGGACGTACTACAAGACAAACATACAGACTTTCATGTTCTAGGATTCTACTCGTCGTATAATGTTCAGAGCCGATTCATAGTACTTGTATCTCGCTTCTCAAACGTAAATATTCGCTTTTGCGTTCGCTTCTAAAATATTTTTCGCAAATGTTTGATACTTTCCAATTCTTTCCTCATTTGATCGAGAACCAAAAAGTTTAAAAATAAACTGTATGTTTTAGGGAATATCAGTAAACGCAAGTTGTGCATCAGGATCTAGTATAAAGAGCCAACATTGGCCGCCCGAATTTAGTCGGACGATGTGTATCAATACAACATGAAATATTGTACTGATTATGTAATTCAGTAAATGTATATGTATGCAAGGATGTCATATTTCAAATTTTACCTTTAACTGATAGAGAGATCTAATGGCGTTAGTTGTTTCCATGCGCCAGAGTGACACTCGGATTGACATCGTGTGAGCAGGCCTTTGGAGTTCTTGCACTGAGATTATTTGATTTGTTTTGAATAGTTATAGAAGTCAGTTAAACTTTTCTTATCTTACTGGTCATCGCGCTTTATATTTTTATATACTTCATATTAGTTACACGTTATTTTTGTGATCTATTTTACTGATCATGTGCCAAGGTTTTTTCGGTACTACAGCTGATGAAGTTTCCCTTTACAAGCACTAGGCAGCTCTTTTTTGATATGTCAAGTAGCTCAGTTGGCAGGGAATTTGGCTAGCATTACAAAGGTCATGGGTGGCCAGGTATATTTTTTCAGCTGGACCGGGGGTTGATAGCGACTCAAAGCAACACCACACATGATTTATGCTTATTAATATGATTAACCGCACGATTAACACCACAAAACCTTACGAAACCAAACGTATAGATAGTTAATTTATCGGTATCCGAACCTATAGGAAATGCAAGGGATGGGAACAAGGCAGAATTGTTCACTCGAAAAGCTTGTAAAAGAACGATAAATTGTTATAATTATAACTTGTACCTACCGAACCACCTTAATCTAAGAATGTAATTTCACTAGGTCTGGTAAAACGTAATCACGGGCGCAAATTGAAAGGAGGGGGAGGGGGGGGGGGTTACACATCACCGTTTGCATAACTGCAAAAAGTTAGTGATAAAACAGTCATCAATCGCAATTTTCTTCCAAAATATAATAAATTTGCAAAGATTCTTGCAGAAATTGAAATGGCCTTTACCGGAAAATGGCCTTTACAGAGCTCAAGATTTTAAATTTTTCCCCACCATTACAACCGTACGCAATTAAGAAGTCGGCTCCAGAATCAAGGTTACCGCGTATTTTGCTTGGAAGTTGCGCCCATGAACGTACTTGTAATTATTTGCCTAAGACCCAAGAACACAGTCTTTCAAGGTTTTTAGTATCTTCATTCCTTCTGTGCGTAAAACTTTGTTTTTCCAGAAAAATATCAAACTGTTTAATGTGCAGTTCAAGATGTAAATTGTTTCTGCCCAAACGAAGGATAACGCTGTGTTGGTAACCTCTTCATTTTCAATGTTGGTTATAAAAGCAATGCATACTGTGGCTGAAATGGACAATACCGCAACACAGGCAACAACCAGCAAACAAGAAGAAATACTTTTTAAATTTATTGTGCTTCTTTTTTCTGGCGATGTTGTGTTTCTACGACGCACTTCTCTGGAAATTTTTAATAGTTTGAAGTTGAGATAGACCAATGGAAGGAATACAGCAATCATAAAAATTATTACTGCGAGTGGCCTGGATTTCATCATGTCATTTGTAGAAATCGCATACAAAGTGATCATAAAAGTAGACAGCACTGCAAGGAGTGTTAGCAGTCTACGTCTGGTTACTGATGTGCGATGAAAAATTGGATAATACGATCCCAGATATCGTTCGATAGTCAACACGAGAAGCGCGATGAAAGAAAATCCATAAAATACAATAACGGAATCTAGATACACCGCCAAACTCAGTAAGCTGTCATAATCGTCCCTTAACAAATATGCAAGGAAAAGCAACAGTCCCGGATTATTTGTTATGACTGTGAGCAAATCGAAGCACGACAACACCATGATCATGAAATGGCATAATTTCTTTCGAAGTTGTGAGGATTTCCAAAAACTGGCTATCACCAATGTGTTTAAAACGAAGCCAGAGAAAGTAAAGATTATGTTCACGACGCACAAGAATATTAACTGGATGTAAAGCTTTAAATCCATTATGAAGAAGATTCAATTTTGGATGTGAACGTTGGCGGACGTGATGCTGAATTACTTACAGGTATTTAAAATAATTTGTGATGGAATATTAGCATAATTCTGCCAAGTCGAAAATTATCTTTGTCCATATGTCAGTTTATCTCATAGGAATTGCTCAAATTAACAGTTCATATAGTATATGCATTTTGAATAACGCTTTAAGTGACGATAGATATTCGTCAAAAACATAATAATTTGATGAGGTATAAGTGCTTTTGATATACATGTTATTTACCGGCTGGGAGGCCGTAGAGAAAATTATTTTCTCGGGCTATTCTCAAAATTGTGACAGCAAGTCTGCGCTCAACACAATGATAGATTATAGTATCAAGAATATGGAGTATGAGGGTTGCCTAAACTGAGTTTGGATATAATTGCAGCAGTGCCGTAGATTACGGGCAACTGGAGATACTTCGCTTCATTGTTTTCGTCATGTTCACGTACGCATTTCTGGCAAGTATATTTATTCGAATTTCGATATAAATGTATTACAGAAAAATGGCTTACGACCAAGACGAAAACATAACTTCATCTGTTACTTGAAATATAGCGGGCAACATCTTTTTGTACATTTCTGAGAAACAATGCAATCTAGCGTAAAAGTTTTCTTAAAATCGCCATTTATTTGACATTGCCCTATTTAATACGTTATAAAATCTCGCATGTGTACTTGCCAGAAAAGAGCGTGGATGACGTACTTAAGCAATCCACGTAAGACTCCGAAATAAGACATACCTCCACTTGCACATCTATATGTATTCTTAATCTATGGTATTAATTGCGATACTATACCAGCAGAGGTCATTTGTTCCTCTTTATCTAGTAATAGGTTTATTTCTTGCTGAAAATTGCTGTTCAGTCTTTGACTATAAAATAGACTCTAGTGAACCACTGACCAAAATTCATACAAAAAGAGACATGCATAAACGTATAACCTTAAAGCGAAGTTATATGAAAAAAACTTGCATCTGGAGAACGAATGAAATTTAAAGCACAGTAATTATTTGTACCTTTTTTAATACTATATGTCTTTTTGGTAAACAAGCCAATAATAAACTAATGTAAATAGATTCTTTGCACAACAATCTGCTTGAAAACAATTGTTTGTTGACCCATAGCGGTAAAGTTTTTTTTGTTTATTCCAGGTCCTGCATTAATAATTTCAGTCTTTAAATCGAAATAGTGCGTCTTTGTACTTATTACTTTTCTTTGCACTTCATGCGGAGGTGCAAGGGGCTAAATTTTGTTTCTTTCGAGCGATCCATGTATAACTAAAAGAGGAATGGAAATAAAGCTTAAAGAAGTAAAGGGCGTCGGTATATAGGCCGTGAAAATATAGACGAAGAGTAGAGAAACCACAATTTTGTACGTAAGATATAAAAAACATTGTATGTAAGATATACAAAAAACATTGGTCCAAAAAATCTTAATTGTGTGATGTAACTTTTAATTAAGTATTCTTTCGCACTTCAAATGGAAAACACTTTTTATGTCATATACAAAAAAGATTCCTTTAAAAACTTTTGCAGCTGCATATTTGCTTGTATTTAGTGACGAAGGTCATTGAACTTTAAGATGAGAATTTAATTGAGCTTTTTCTTAAGCGTTTATATCCAGTTGATGTTTTTGTGCGTTACGAATGTAATTTTTTCTTTTTCTGGCAAAAAGTTTAGAATTGAGTTGCATTGGTAACAGCCACCAGTATTTGGAAATCGTTACAACTTCGAAAAAAATTATGTCAATTCATGATCATGGTGCTGTTGTGTTTCGATTTGATCGCAGTCGTAACGAATCATTCAGGATTATTGCTTTATCTAATCTCTTGCTTACGAAAGCATTACGATTTAATACTCATTTTAAAGATCTATGTGCAATTTTATGCTCTATTTCATGCATGGATATTCATTTTATGTACTTTTTGTGATGAGGATCTAGTGTTCGAAAGAGAATAAATTTGAAACGTATTTCTACTTGCTTGCTAGTCGTCGCTTGCTTTGTGCTATTGTCTATTTGTCAGTGTACACATTGTTTTCAATATTACCTTAATAAAGAGGTAAAGGGTTCTTTCGTGAGCCGTGAATTGCCAATATTTGTTGTTGTGAAACAAGATTTGGCAAACTTGTGTGTCGTGAAATGTGATTTGCATGCCTATTCCAAAGCCGTGATTGGCAGTTGGACAAGTAGGGTTAAATGCTAAAGGACAAAGTACAATTGCATTGCTTACAACAATTTTACTAAATGCATTTATTTTGATCATTTTTCTGCATATATTGGCTGCTTTTACAAAAATTCGTCTAAATTTGAGCTTTCAATGGCGCTTTTTACTTTCTGCAATGTAAAAATGGCCGATAGGTTAAGAAAGATGTTAAATTTACAGAGTTAAAGACGAGTTCATTAAATTTCGTGAGATTACTAATTTTTTACCTGTGAGATTTGAAATGACTCTTTTTTTCCCTCATGAAACGTGATCCGAGCTCCCCCCCCCCTTCATCGCCCTCAATAAAGCAGGCTTCCAAAGAAAGGTTATCTTTAGTTACATTTAAGTGAAAAAAATATTTATCATGAACTGTACATTCAACAAGCTGATAATTTTCTAGGAAAAACAATGTTTTATGCACAGAGGGAATAAGTATATTAAAAAAGTTGAAACATCGCATATCCTCTTGTCAAATGGTAAAAAAAGCATTTATGGACTATGTCTGACAGTAAATTAACTCAGAATGAATGAAACTTGATCCACTGAATTTTCCAGCTTATTGAAATAAATTACATTGCAACACTTTAAAATTCAAGTTTTGCTGAAAAAACGAATTTAGAAATGACGTGACAGAAGACGTTTGCTCGGTATATTGCGCGAAAGTATCAGTTTTCACAGATATTAAAACGCCATTTTCTGTAATCATAGTCAGTATAAAATGTGTTTTTGACTAAACGTACGACTACAATGTCGACTACATACGATGAAGGACATATAGCATATATAGTACATATAGCCTATAGAAATTAATGGGTACGCTTCCTAATCTGTATACGTAGAAGATATAAGAATAATAGAAACGAGTTTCTGCTCATACTGATGCATGCATATAACTTTGAATTTATGTGGTAATGTTTCTTGTCTCTTAATGTGGCAAATGACGCATCTTCTGAAAATCCAAGATGGCAGTTAAGAAGACTACTGGTCAACATGACATGTTAATATGTGAAATGTTGTGAATATTTATCAGTTATAGACCCGTAGCGAGGGTGATTCGGCAAAATATTAACCCGAAAAGTGATGACATGTCCCGAGGGCTTTAGCCCATTTTGCCGAATCATCCAAGCGGAGGGTCCATAAATGACATATTATACCGAAAATATATAATTGTTCAAGTCTAGGACAACATGTCAACATACCTTCGAGAATACGAGATTTCGTTTTTCACTCAAATAAACAATTTCTCCAAAGTTCCTTGGCAAATGGCATCAAGTAAATAGTGCTGAGTAATTCTGCCGTTTTTTGAACATCCTGTTTTGTAAAATTTCCAGTGAAACCACTTAAAAAACACCGTAGAATATCCATACACTCTTCACTCTTGTGTGCTCCCGCCATTTTTCATTGTCTTTAATCGGCGCGTGTAGCTCTCGCGGGATATCGCGTGAGATTATTCAAAAGTCGAATCTCCCGGGAGATTTGGCCGAATACCATGCCTCGGGGAAAAAACCTAAGGTCAGAACTTCCTATAGCATGGTATTCGCTGAAAAATACTATGGACACGTGCTACTGATAGAACATTCTGATTGGACACATTGAATTTGAGGTATAATATTTGACAGTTATTTTACGACCTCGAGTCGTAGCTGATACCACGAGAGTGAGCAGAATAACTGTTTTATTATGTGAATAAAAATTGCTACCAATGAATTGTCTCAGTGCAGTTACATTTTGCTAAAATATAGTCAGTTTGCAATGTAAACAACTTGAGCTAATACAGCATAAAACACTATACTTCTTGTTCTTTGAAAAGTATGTTTCAACAAATTTTGGCAAAAGTTTCAAATTCCTAAAAAATATAAATGTTTTTGGCGAAATAAGCGCTAGTGGACGTCAAAATTTAGCAGCTTTTGCTTTTATTATATATATATTCATTGAAAACATTTATAAACATTTCTACCGTTGGGAGACTTATTCAGTATTGATTCGTAAAAAAATGCATTAGGAATTGTTTAGGAAGCATTGTATCGAAATGGTGTATATGATAATACATGTATTTGAAGCATTCACATAGAACATTATAGTTATATCGGGCAATAAATATAACATCGCAAAAGAACTGTCCTCTAGCACAACTTGCTAATATTTTCGCATAGGCCATTACTGCACAAACATGGCTGTATGGAGCAAAACTGTATGACTGTTGTGTATGATGGGAATAAACATTAAAATATTTTATTTATTCAAGTATTTTATTATATTTTAAGTTTATTTTAACATTTCATAAATCAGTTAACATGATATACACATACTGCATGTTTTTCACAAATGCAATGTAATTCTGAAATCAGTTCCATTTTTTGCTATGTTCTAAGTATCGTTCCATGTATAAGCAACGGTCGTCTGCTACAACCTAAGTTTTCTCTTTCCCCCATACGTAAATTGAAGCTTCAGAGCAGTCAAATTCCAATTATACATCTATTTATAACCGTATAATATAAAATTTTGCTGATTAAAACTTCTGCGCTTGTTTGCTCGAAGAATAATTAGAGCAAAATAACGTCTTTAGTATTTTCATTCCTTCTGCACGCAAAATCTTGTTTTTCCAAAAAAAGATTAAACTGTTAATCGTACAATTTATGCTATATAGTGTTTCTGTCCAAATGGTAGAAAGTTTTAAGCTGGTGGCGTGTTTGTTCTCAAAGACATTATCGAAAACCAAGTATGTACTAGTACAAATGGTCAACATCACAAGACAGGCAACAACCAATAAACAAGAAGAAATACTTTTCAAATTTAGTGTCGTTCTTTTTTCGAGCTTTGCTGGGTTTTTCCGACGCACTTCTCTGGAAATTTTGAACAGTTTCAAATTGAAATACACCAGAGGGAGGGATATGGCGATTATATAAATGATGAAAACAACGTTTAAAGAAATGACCTTGCCAATTGTACAAATCGCGCTCAAGGTAATGTGAAAAATCAGCATTAGTGATAGGATAGTTAGCAATCTACGTCTGGTTACTGATGTGCGATGAAAAATTGGATAATACGCTCCCAAATATCGCTCAATGCTCATCACGAGCAGCACGCAGAAAGAGAATCCAATAATTACATCAGTAAAATGCAGATAGAACCACAGTTTCATTGACAAATGATGGTCATCTATTAACCATGAGATGACAAAAAGCAATATTGCCGGATGGCTCGCTACTACTGCGATCAAATCGACACATGACAACACCATGATCATGAAATGGCATAATTTCTTCCGCAGTTGTGACGATTTCCAAATACTGGCTATCACCAATGTGTTTAAAATTATCCCCGAAAATATAAAGGTTATGTTCAAAACGCACAAAAATATCAATTGAATGTAAACGTACAAATCCATTTTTGAATGAAGAAAACGAAACTCGATTGTCGTCCGGTGTACAGCAGCTGTTACTTCTGTGGCTTATATGTTGTAGCAGTGCTGAGAATAAGCAATAAATTATTGAACCACCATAAAACAGGTCATTTTAAGACTGCTTGTCCATTTTGTGGAAAGTAGACTTCAAACTGATCAAGAGACAAGAACCTTGACTTGCCAAAGGGTTGTTTTTAATTTTTTAGGTTAATGATATTTTTAATATTAGACTGATGAGTTTACTGTAATTTCCAGCTGTCAAACACGTTTCGTTGCAACGAAATCAATTTATATGAACTTCTAAATTATGAGCCGCCTTCGCGCTCAAAATAGTAAACTTCAACAACTGCCATTTTTTTTATCTCCGAACATAGCAGAGCGCTTAGGCTTTCTTTGAGTTTGTAGAATGGAAATATCGGGTTAATATTCTTTATTTGTGCATTGTGAACATAAGAGGACATCTAGACATTTAAAATACATTATTTAAAATATTATATTACTATTGTATTGATAAGATATTATTATTTAGATGAAAATTTCAATCAAAGTTATATACAGACGAATAGGACTGGCAGTTATAGAAAACGAATATTGATAATAGTAATATGAACTAGGCTGTGCAACAGAAGATAATTGATACCTAAAATACCGGACTCCTCAGGTATATCCAAAGGGATACCTATTATGTTATGCATCGAAAGTGGTGTAAAATTAGTTGTAAGCCTAACGAATATTTCATTAACTCTACCGTGTAACTGAAGTGTTGGAGCCAGGACTAGTTTAACAGTTAGTAAACGTGAACATGGTGGATTTGAACACATGCGTAAGTAAGCAAAACACTCGCAAACTTTTACCTGAATCAAGTCATTGACGTTGTAACGATACAATTCATCGTGCTAAAAAAAATAGCGACATGTCGATTTTCCCGGAATGCATTGCATTATTTAATTTCCATTTACAAAAAATTGCTTTATATTTCACTTGAAAAAGATGTGAAATCATTATTTTATCAAAACTTGACAAAACGGATAAAAACGAATTACGTGGGATAAATTGCAAAGTCGGTGTAAATCATATGACATATATTTAACAGTTATTCTACGAACTCGAGTCGTATTTAAGCTGAGGCGGCTATTGCTCATATGAGACGAAATAAACCGCTCATGATGGCCCAAACTGTATTCTATATTTGAAAGTTTAGGGGCTTCTTATACCTCAAAAACTTTATCTAAGTTTATGTGCTGTACATATGGCCAAGAAAGACTTCCACTCTAAGTAAGATTTTTTGCCATCATATGGAAAACTTTCAGCCACCATCTTGGTTTCTCTAGTAATAAGATATGAGTTAATATCTTAGCTACTAGGGAAGGCCCAACAGATTACAGAATATGTACTAAATGTCCTATTGCAGTCTATATAATAATGTAAAATATTAATTCCTAGCGATGATACATTTCAGTGTCTATACTAATCTTGAAATGTGTTACCGGAGATATGATTTAGACGAAAAAGATGTCGCATTTTAAAACATCCATAATTTTTCAACCCGAAGCAACACAAAAAATAAAGTCTCCACATTCACGCTCTTGCTGTTGCTGAAAGATATTATGAACAAGATCTTTTAAAGAGCGTTACCTGCTGGGGGTTGTATTGAATTTGTGCACATGATAATATAGGGTTTGAAGCATTTGTTTAGAGCAATATAATTATGGCTGGCAAAAAATATAACATCGCAAAAGACTTGTCTTCTTACACAACTTGCTCATATTTTGGCCTAGGCCATTACCACAAATATCGTTACATTGAGCCAACTATGTATGGAGCAAAACTGTATGTAAATGATTAGAATAAACCTTTAAATATTTTATTCATTTAAGCATTTTATCATATTTTAAGTTTATCTGAACATTTCATAAATCAATTGATATGTACATACTGCATGTTTTTCGTAAATGTGATGTAATTTATATTCTGAAATCAGCTTCATTTTTTGCAACGCTCTGGATCGTTTCATGTATAAGCAACGGTCGTCTGCTACAACCCAAGTTTTCTCTTTTCCGCATACGTAAATTGAAGCTTCAGAGCAGTCAAGTTCCAATTATACATCTATTTATAACGGTATAATATAAAATTTTGCTGATTAAAACTTCTGCGTTTGTTTACATGAAGAATAACTAGAGCAAACTAACGTCTTTAGCATTTTCATTCCCTCTGCACGCAAAATCTTGTTTTTCCAAAAAAAGATTAAACAGTTAATAGTACAATTCATGGTGTATAGTGTTTCTGTCCAAATGCCGGATAGTTTTAAGCTGGTAGCGTGTTCGTTTTCAAAAACATCGAAAACCATGTATGTACTAGTACAAATGGTCAACACCACAAGACAGGCAACAACCAATAAACAAGAAGAAATACTTTTCCGATTTATGGTCGTTCTTTTTTCGGGTTTTGCTGGGTTTTTCTTACGGACTTCTCTGGAAATTTTGAAGAGTTTAATGTTGAAATACACCAGAGGGAGGAATAGGGCAACTACGAAAATGATGAAAGCAACGTTCACAGAAATGACCTTGCCAATTATAAACATCGCGCACAAGGTAATGTGAAAGATCAGCATTAATGATAGGAGAGTTAGCAGTCTACGTCTCGTCACTGATGTGCGATGAAAAATCGGATAATGCGCTCCTAGATATCGTTCAATGCTCATCACGAGCAATACGCAGAAAGAGAATCCAAGAGTTACATCAGTAAAATGCAGATAAAACCACAGTTTCAATAACAAATCATGGTCGTCTATTAACCAAGCGATGACAAAAATCAATATTGCCGGATGGCTTGCTACTACTGCGATTAAATCGACACACGACAACACCATGATCATGCAATGGCATAATTTCTTTCGCAGTTGTGACGATTTCCAAATACTGGCTATCACCAATGTGTTTAAAATTATCCCCGAAAATATAAAGGTTATGTTCAAAACGCACAAGAATATTAATTGGATGTAAACGTACAAATCCATTTTTGAATGAAGAAAACGAAACTCGATTGTCGTCCTGTGTACAGCAGCTGTTACTTTTGTAGCTTGTATGTTGTAGCAGTGCTGAGAATTAGCAATAAATTATTGAACCACTATAAAAACAGGACATTTTAAGACTGCTTGTTCATTTTGTAAAAAGTATACTTCCAACTGGTGAAGAGACAAGAGCCTTCACTTGCCAAAGGGTTGTTTTTAATTTTTCAGGTTAATATATTTTAATATTGAAAGAAGAGTTTACTTTAATTTCCGGCTGTCAAACACGTTTCTTTGCAACGAAATCAATTTACATGAACTTCTAAATTGTATTTTGAGCCGCCTTCGCGCTCAAAATAGTAAACTTCAACAACTGCCATTTCATTTTATTTTATTTCCGAACATAGCAGAGCGCTTAGGCTTTCTTTGAGTAGAATAGATATATCTGGTTAATATTCTTTATTTGTGCATTGTGAACATAAGAGGACATCTAGACATATCTAAAATACGTTATTTAACATATCATATTACTACTGTATGTATGAAATATTATTATGTAGATGGAATTTTAATCAAAGTTATATTCACACAAATGAAAATGGAAAGTATGGAAAAGGAATTTTGATAATAGCAATATGAACTAGGCTGTGCAATAGAAGATGATTGATACCTAAAATGCTGGACTGGTCAGGAATGTCCACAGGGATATCTTTTATATGTTCTGTGTCGAAAGTAGTGTAAAATCAGTTGGGGCCTAACGAATATTTCATTAACTCCATCACATAATTGAAGTGTTGGAGCCATGCAGGACCCGTTCCTGCCGACAATGCCGGAAAGATTTTTTACTACCTTCCACCACTTGCTTGCATTAGTACTCTTTGTTTTTTTTTACGTGGCTTACTTAATTGCGAGTTCAACTTTGTTCTCCAGAACTTAGATTATGGTGGCTGTTCATTATACGGAGCTGAGTAACTTTATCTCTTTAAGTGATTCAGTCTGGCAGTTTAACTAAGGTTTGTTCAGAGCTATTACTTAATACTACTAGAGAGCAGGTCTTTTATCGGCTTCTGCAAGCGTGTGATTAAACCTCTTTAATTTAATTTAGCTTGACGCGTATTCTCTTCATATAATTCCTGGCGTGAAAACGACGTTATCCATTAGCCAAAATCACGAATGATGATTCGTCTTCAGATACTCTCCTTGTGTCGATACGCTCCTTAACTTGAGAACATTCAAGGCTGCGATCTTTCACTGCACCGATTCAAATTTTTTTTTGTTCACTTATTTTATTTCCATTCACTAACAATTGCTTTATATTTCACTTGAAAAAGATGTGAAAACATTTTATCCGAACTGGAAAAAACCAGGAAAAAACGAATTACGTAGGATATATAAATGAAATAAAATACCTCTCGCACTAATATACAATTACTTTATATGGTTTCCATGTTTGGATGCCCTAATCCATAACCGTCATAATTAATAGTAATACTCAGTGTTAACTATTGTTATGCCAAACAAAAAAAACTAAACCTACGAGTGCATATAAAAAATGTAATCAAATTTTATGCATGGGTTATTTTAGCCTATTCAATTTGGCTCTTATCAATATTCCCATGAGCAAAACAAACGTACTTTACAAAGATATTTTAGTTTTTTAACAAGTTCTAAGGCATTCAAATGTTAACAATAGGTGATTTCAATAGTTTTTGGTTTGTTTTGGGACAACCTGTATACAGGGTGAGTAAAAAAAAACTGATGCCCTTTCAAATTCAAATTAGCCGCGTATTTCCTTACGGAACTTGAAGTATTCCCATAGGTATACAGAGAACAGATGGTGACTAAGTACACAGTACAGGATGGGTAAAAAACTGATACTATTGAAATTCAAACTAGCAGCATTGCATTCTTGCAATTTGACAGACGTTGATCTAAAACAAAATCTAATTCCTAGTGGAAGTTAAAATGCATAATTTTAGCTGTGCAAGAATTGTCAGAAACAAGGCAAAGTCAGAAACACGAAAACATGGTGCAATTGACAACGGAAGTACGGAACAAAGAGACTTTGTGGTTTACGTACTGTGTACTAAATCACGATCTGTTCTCTGTATACCCATGGGAATACACCGTAATGAAATTCGCAGCTAATTTGAATTTGAAAGGGCATCAGGTTTTTTTTGACTCACCCTGTACAGCTAATTCAAATAAGGTTGACATCAACAATAGTCAAATGGCAAATGTGCAATATGCATGAGCATAAAAAATTATGGTAATAATATAGTTTTAAATAAGATCAACACATCAGCAGCCTTGCTGGATTATGAATATAGTATCTATATAATGATATCTTTTACATTCGCATGTAAAGAATCATCATTCTTTTGGCACTTGATCGATAATAATGCACATTTGACTATCGTCAATGTCAACCTTAATTGATTAATTAGCTTTATACTAGAGTTTAACCCAAAAAAAGGCTTCCCTTTGAACTCAAGCGCCAGTGTCGAGCTTTCGAATTTGAATGTTTAACTCCCTAATGAGCCCAAGAATGCGCAATTCTCTGCTACACAGAGATTTTTATGCTTACGCTGCAAGTTAATTGAATTTATCTGCCAAAATAACATAGAATGGGCTCTTTATGGAATTAAAGCATTCAAATTAAAACATTCAACACCAAAGGGTAGCCTTCTTTCCAGGACACACCACTGTATGTTATTTTATATAATTGCTACTGCCACATAGCTACATGTGATACTTAATGTGGGTTAATACGTCCCTGAAATTCGAAAGAATGTGAGTGAGATAATCCAGCATGAAAGTCATTAATAACAATTATTTATAGCATAACAAGTAAACCTAACCCGTGTATGTAGAACTATATGCAGTATTTTTGTACACATTACTGCAGTGCGCAAACTGCTAATCGTGCTTGCAGCCCTAAGGAATTTATTAAGTTGCTTCGTATTAAAAAGATTACCACCATATTTTCATCGAATATATTTCACTTTACAATTATTGCAATCAATCTCGATCGATCAGGGACATTACGTATAAGAGAAGTTAACACAAAAGACAAACAAAAAGTCCACTGAAAAGTGAACGTCGACATAAGCATAACCACAACCACATAAGCTGCAAACATAAGCTTTATGGCATCACGGATAAAGCAAGTCCAAAGGAAATTCTTTATTCCAGTCTTCTCTTTGAAAACTTTAGAAGAAAGGTATCTTAAGTTGTTGTAATTATTTGAATATGTAACACAATCGTAATCCCACTGGTGCAAAAACTTAACCAGCTTCTGGAATTTAAAATACACCCTGTTACCATAAAAATCAAATGAAAAGTAAATCATGCGAAGCGAAGTGTAAACTGTTTGATGTAAGATGTTTAAACTGATGCAAGTACAGATTTATCAAATTCGCAGGTATCTGATCACTCGCGTTCAAGAGCCGCTTAAGAACAATGTTATATTTATAACTTCCTTCCGAGGCAGCAGCGACTGTATAACTGGAAAATAACTCTGGGAGAGTCATTCATTGATCTAACTTTGCAGGGAACAATTGAATTCAAAGGAATGCCTGTATTTATCCTTGCTCATAGCAACAAGGTTAGTACGATGAAAATATGAACAGAATCAGCTACGGGATTTCCAAGCAATTACGCTGGAGAATGATGACACACTGCGCTTAAATCTAGACTAATGTTATTGCATGCGTCTGCATATAATATTGTCCGTAAAAATGCTGTTCCAAAAGACAAACTTTCTCAGCAGACCACTGGTATTTTGATGAAAAGACAACACATTAACAATACAAGCACATGCATATAGTCTCACGTTTCAGCCAATAGACCAAGCCGCCATAGCGTCTTCAACCAAGTGCTAGCAATCTGGTTCCAACGGCGAAAAATTTGCTTGCGCAAGAATTTTGCACTTCAGTAGATTCATAAATATTGTAACTTCCTATTAATCGTTTAAAGTGTTTAGTTTTAATGTCATGCCAAACACCCTAGCAGAAGCGTACCTAGACTATACTGGTGTACTGCCCAACGAATTTTCTGCGAAATCGAATCGAATTCCAAAGAAATTCGTCGGGTAGAACGCAAATATATGAATAAACACCCCCTGCATTAATGCTCTAGCTGCATCTCTGCACCCCAGTTCAGTTCAATAACATGTAGCAAGATCCAGTTTGCTATAACAGTGAAACGGTTTATAATTTTGTCTATTAGTTCTGTGATTGTTTGCTTGTATATTTCGCATTCAGGACCCGACAAGACGATCTTTCAACGTCGTAAGTATCTTTATTCTTTCTGTGCGTAGAACTTTATTTTTCCAAAAAAGATCAAACTGGTAAATGTACAATTCATTATGTAAATTGTTGTTGTCCAAATGTTAGATAATATTGCTTTGGAAGCATGTCTATTTTCAGCGTTCATATTTATGACAATGGCTACACTGGTTGGAATGGACAATACCAACAGACAGGCAACAGCCAGCAAACAAGTGGAAATATTTTTTAAATTATTTATCGTTCTTTCAATTTTTTCGGGTTCTTTTACTTTTTTCTTCGATGTATTTTTCTGGACATTTTATACAGTTTGAAGTTCAGGTACATTAAAGGGACAAACACAGCGACAAGAAAAATTATTTCAACGATTTCCAGAGAATGGTCGTGCCGTATGTAGATATCATATGCAAGATAGTGTGGAGAGTTAGCGTTATGGCGAGTAGAGTTAGCCGTTTGTATCTGGTTACTGATGTGCGATGCAAAATTGGATAAAACACTCCGATATATCGTTCTATACTAATCACTAGAAGTACGTGGAAAGAAAATCCAAGAAATATTCTGACCAAATCCAGGTACTTCCCCACAATCAGTAACAAATCATAATCTTCCCTCGACCAAAAGTTAAGAAAAAGCAGTATTCCCAGATAATTCGTTACGACTGTGAGCAAATCGAAGCACGACAACACCATAATCATGAAATGACATAATTTCTTTCGAAGTTGTGACGATTTCCAAATACTGACTATCACTAATATGTTCACAATGTAGAAGAATATGAACTGACTGTGAATGGCTGAACTCATTTTGAAACGCAACTTATTGACAATGTTGCAGCTATTGATAAAGAATCATTGTTATGATGTTTAAAAGTTAAACCCAAAAATTTAATAGACCGTGTTGTCAGTTGACTAAAACAAAATTGACCGACTCCAAAAAGATCGGTTTTTCAAAAGTTAGTCCATTTTCTGCTTGTCCTTTAAGAAATTGCAATCTTATTAAGAGCCTTTGCTTGCCGACGGTCTTTTCTCAATGTTTTAAGTTAATTATTTATTTGTTATGAGGCCCTAAGGTTTGTACATATATGTTATTTACCGGATGGGAGGTCCGTACTGGAAAAATATTTTGTCGAGGTCTCAAAAACGGCCGAGGCCGAAGGCCGAGGGACGTTTTTGAGACCAAGACAAAATATTTTTCAGTACGGACCGACCTAAACGGTAAAAAACGTTTTTATTTTTTTCTGCGTGATGCATGATTAAACCCTTACGAAAATCCAGTGTTGCGAACATGCTTTGAGATCAGCTAGTTTGTTACTTTACTTCAATATTTATTCAAGCATGGCTGACAAACAGCTAAAACGAAGACTATACTTTCTGTGCTACTGATGTTTTTATACTCAATACGGCAATGAAAAAGGTGAGTTAATACGATTTTTTATTTTATCGTTCGTTTTACGAAACAAACAGGGTTGAAATATGCGTTTTGACACAGGAAGTTTGACTTTCGATAAGCGAAAGTCAGATTTAGTTTTTGACAACATTTAATAATAAAATTTTAAGTCCAGGAATCAACTTTAAACTGCAGGTTAGTTGTCAAAGTGTTACTAAACAGTATTATTTTTGGGTTTTTGTATGTTTCACTGTTTATTTCAATATGTGCTTTTTACTTTTGGATGAGTACCGTGTATAATATGTACGCCGGCTTTTACATGTACGGCTTTGCTCGACTTTGTTTGTAAAATTTTGTTATAAATTCTGCCGTTTTTTTCGTTGTTTCAAGTAAACTTTAATCTTCAAAAGACATCTCCTGAAGTAAGTTCAGTCTATTTCCTATCTTTAATTTTGTTAGATTGTTTTGTGGCTTTTAGACACTTTTATTCAAGTTCAACAATCAGCTCCACTCCTTGGTCTGTTTTAAAAAAATAACTCTTTTGGCCCGCGGGCCAAGATATCGTAAAAAGCCGCCCGCTCGTGCAGCCAATCAAATTGCAGGAAATCACAAAATGACTCTAGTCGTGCACAAATAAAAAAATGATGCTTCTTATTGATGTCGCATCTCAATTGACGCCCGTTATTAATACATTTAGACAGTTGTTTTTAATTGCGTGTCGAAAAATCTGGAACGCTATGGCTAAATGAAATATGGAAAACAGATTTAAACGTTTACACATCTAGTTTGCAGGCTGTCAATCAAATATTCGTCATGGTTTTAACTTTTCCTGCAGGCTCGTAATAATATACTGCGATATTGTACACCAAACATCCAATATTTTTATTTTATTAAATGAGGTTGAGCATATTGAGCATGATAATGAGGTTGTACATAATATAAATGCACGGTTTGTGTAACCGACCATTTTAAAGTCCCATTTAAAGTTCTCAAATTTTCCGTCATTAATTTAAAATATTCTGTATTCTTTATCCATGCATATACTCAAGGAATATGGCTGTTGGCAACTGGTAACAATAAGGAGCTATCAGAGGTAAATCTTTTGGAAGTTGACCGGTTGTCTCGTGAGAAAAAAGGCAAAAAGCAATTTTGCTTAAACCTAGCAAAGCTGCCGGTCACGCTGGGCCTTGCGATTCAAATTGTGCAATATACGTTGCTTCGGTCCAAAAAAATGTC
Organism: Muricea muricata; assembly: GCA_963855995.1. Taxonomy (NCBI): domain Eukaryota; kingdom Metazoa; phylum Cnidaria; class Anthozoa; order Malacalcyonacea; family Plexauridae; genus Muricea; species Muricea muricata. The sequence continues at coordinate 3,810,417 of OY979723.1, read as the reverse complement.
ATTGTACATTGATGACGTCATCTGCTAAAATAACTCGTTGCTTCAAAATGACTATTAAGTGTGCAAGAAAAATTGTAAGTTTTCATTTTATGATCGAGCTTTGGTGGTAAAATGGACAAATTAGGGCCAAAAACGCCCAATATTCAACGTTAGGAGAGCGAATATCGAGAATCCTCCCGGCAGAACAAGTATATGTATCCCTGTGATCATAATATCTTTGTGATAAATTCCCATTGACCACAAAATGTTTGGTAATACAAGGGTTGAAAAACAAGACAAAATAAAGATTGTAAAGTAGCACAGTTTCTTCGAAGTTGTGATGATCTGCATAAAGCCACAAACTGATAATAACCACAACGTTTAGATCTATTCCTCCAACCATGAGCAAAGTATTCAAAAGAAAAAGAATTATTACGTTCGGTTGATAAGAGAACTTATGCCTATTATAACCTAAATCTTACTGTTTGATCATGCATTTGCTTACACGTGATTTCACATGCATGTTTATAAATCTTTGAACGTAAACAGAACGCAAATAATATGCAACAAGCCCCAAATATCCTTTCTACATTGACTAATTTACAGACATTGTATCATGAGTCTTGTTTGATTTATATCAATCAAGAAACTTTATTCAACTTAAAAATGCACTTTGTGTGCAAGTATAAAAACTAAAATTCTACTATGATAAAACGGTACACTTCATGTTGTCAGGGGTATGTTGTCAGCATTATTTTCTATATTCTTGACAGCATTGAGTAATATTGTAACTAAGGTAACGGTCAGAGGTAGAAGAGGTTGGGGTTAGGCGTTTGATTAGGGTTAATGTTATGGGTTGGGGATACTTGGGGATAGAGTCATATTAGTGACCGAAACATAAATTGATTACCATATTGTTGGCACAAAGTGCGTAGAATTTAAAGTTTTAGTTCAACCGTAACTAGAAACTTCGAATTTTACGGGCACATAATTCAAGCAATTTAATTCAGCACATTCTATATGGCCTTACATGCTATGAATTTGGGGCCTTCAATGGTCACGTTTGGATTTTGCCGAGATGCATGGATTTACGTTTAATTTTCTAAAGTGTAAAAAGAGAAAATTCCCAAAAAAATGAAAATCCATTTTTTTTCCAATAACAGGCCAACACAATTTCCTTACTACGCTTTCCCAGTGTTTGCAGTTATGCCATAGCATATATACACACGAGCGAGCACAATTTAATGTCGCAAGTTTTCTATTCACCATTGGCGTGTTTTGCTTGACATGTGCAATTTCAGTGTGTTATAATGATTGACAGGTTTAATTGTAAAAGAAATTAAAAACATTATTTTGAAATAATCTTAATTTTACGTTGTAAACATTGTTTAGACATAGTTTCACAGTGAATTTTCATCTGAACTTGATATGGAAGTTGCATTAGCTTCTATTTCTTATGCAATCTTACATTGATTAACTTTGTGCGGTATAATTCTACTTTCTCGTGCAATAAATATTTTTGAAAACAAAGGTTCATTTACATGTTTAGGTATTCGAAAGTAAAAGGTCTCGTTTTCGAGACCCTCACGTCAACTGAGCTGATCATCGGAAGGTCTAGTTCTTCGACGCTTCATTATACCATGTGGACCTAAACCTTTTTAGTACCTTGATTCCTTCACGACGAAGTATTGAGTTTCTCCAGAAAAAAATCACACAGTTTAATGTTGAGTTTATACAGACGAATGTGTTGGACCATATACTGAATAATGTAGCATTTCTGTCATTTAGCGAAGCCCATGACGTTGAACGCCATATAGAATATATAAGTTGTGGAACGGAGCAGCTAAAAAAGCAGCCAACTGCTAAAGAACATGTGGAAATATTTTTCAAATTTATCTTGAGTTTCTTCTTTCCTTGATGATATGTTGGTAATATTTTAGAAGCAGCAAGTCTTTTGTCTTTACGTTTTAACTTGGCAATTACAAGCATTTTATAGTTCATGTAAATAAATATCAACAAAGCGATCGTAAGAAACACAGCTATGAAGATATTAAAAATTTTGTTCATTTTAAAATAATAGTACAACGGCAACAGAGCTACTTCAATAGTAATTAAGATAGAGAGAAAAATTGTAAGTTTTCTTTTTGTTACCAAGCTTTGATGGGAAAATGGACAGGTGAGTGCCAGGAATCGTTCAATATTTAACGTTAACAGCGCAAACATCGAAAATCCTCCCAAAAGAATCGACGTTTGTTTCCGCATGAACTCAAATTCTGCCTCATACTTTTCCATTGACCACAAAATTGTTGATGATATCAGGATAGGATGAGTGATGAAGACGACTGCTAAATCAAAGCAAGACAGTACAAGTATTGTGAAGTAGCATAGTTTCTTTTTAAGATGTATCGATGTCCACATACTGACAATAACCACAACGTTTAGAAAGATTCCTACAACCATTAACAAAGCGTTTAAAACACACAGAAATACCGTATTAAACATGGAACTTAATTCCATTTTCAGGCGTATTTTAAAGTTTAGATACTATAATTGAAGTTACTCCCAAAAATGTGACATTCGAATGCGTAATCGTTTATACAGACAAGTGCACCTCCTGACGCATGTATACAATCATATGATTTTTTGTACGTTTAAGTAGAACTGCCACCCATCAATAACAAAGCGAATATACACCGGAAATTGTGTAGTTTAATTGTACCAAACCATGGTACTTCTTCGAAAACGTCATGGATTGCACGTATTGTTTCTCGTGTTCTTCTTGAATTGGACAACGCTTTGGCGTATTTCTCAAAATTCAATCGATACGGAGACATAGATGATATAGATTGAAAATGTTTGCATAGCTCGACATGTTTGTGGGGTGACGCTGAACGAGACTGGTTTTATTGCAAACACAGCTGCACATTTATTGGACAAACCTATTCCCAGAGAATTTTAATTTAATTTTATTTGAAAAATATTAATAATCCCGGATCGGGATTTTTTATGACAATTTACATTATTATGATTGTCCATACAGCTACTACAAACATGTAATATTTAGTTATTAGCAGGGCAGCAAGAGATAATTTTTAGTGTATATGTTTAGTCTTTTTAATATTCGCAAAAATCATTCACCTTATGTCACTTTGTCAAGCTATGTCACCATGTTCAGAGCGGTAAAATGTTACATTACGTCTTTTTCAGTCGCATTTTTAATGCCCCAAAAATGGTTGCATTTGTTGCTAGTTTAATTACAAGACTTAAAATTATCGAATAACAGCTGCTATACCAAACTGTAGACAACCGACATATGAGATGACAAAATTGCACCGAATTCATGGATAAGGCGCACGTTTTCTATTGTCAATGGTTAAACGGCAAAGATCCACACGAAACCAAGCAGAGTTCTTTTTGGCAAAATGCGCTCATTACTATGTCTGAGCAAGAACTAGCATATTTGGAAGGACTGCCACGACTACTAAATCAACTTAATTATTGAAGTCGTGAACTTAATTATTGAAAATATATGCCAAATTATTTACAAGGTGTTATGATACAAAGGTTACGCGGTGTAGATATAGGATAGAAACATTCAGTAAGGTACATTGCAGGATAGACAGACAAGGACGGAAGAATGACAAGGTCAACAAAAACAGTAATGCGCGGAAATTAAGACCGGGCTTAAACTTTAATATCAGAAGGCTTTCGTGAATCAATTATTCGCAATTGTCTGAACAAGAGGGAAGGATTTCAAAGTCATAAGAGTTAGCAGTGTGACTGCTGGTTTTTAAATGGGAGAGTAGGCTTGACATAACTGGGCTAGATGAAGGTTTTCTTGTTAAAGAAGAGATACTTAACTGTTCTGAAACGGGAAAACCTATAGTTTAAGCATTGTTAAAGAAATTAAAGCTTGACAACTAACATTTTCTTTTTACTTGAATCATCGAAATAACTTGCTCTGACGGTAAATTTTCTTCCTCAGTTTATCGTAAACCAACTTTTACTGGCCTCGTCACACTAACTTTTACAGCTTTTTTTCTTCAGTCTACAAGCGCCCTTTAGTTTGTTGTTTACTTCACCGGAATTTCCAGCCCTAATCTGGCTATGAAAACATTCACGCCCAACTCGAAGTTGTTACGAAATTATTCAAGTTGAACGGTTTCCCCTCTACATGTTCGATCAACTTGTTCGTCGCCTCTTTGACAACTTTTGAGCCAAAACCACCTGTCCTCGCTGTTCCGAAGAAAATAGTCTATTTCTGCCTTCCTTTCACTGGTTCACAATCCCTTACACGACTTTGTACTGCTGCTTATCCTTTTCTCAGCATTCGCTTTGTTAATCTGCGCGTTAATACGCACGTTGATTCTAGTGTCCTATGATAGAAACCCGCTATCCCTAAAATAAAATGATCGCAAAGCTGTATGTAATGTTCGTAAAGAGAATAACCCTGATATATCGGGCCGTATCGTCCAGGTCTTGTTATTTTTTACAAGAGTAATATATGAAAAATTAAACTAGATTAAATGTAATAACATTAATTTCTTTTTCTCGTGCATTCCTTCCACGTCTCTGTTTTGTTTCTTGTTGCTCTCATGGCCTGTTGATTAAATCCCTGCTTATCTGGAACAAACAAGAATTGCAGGAAAACTTGCATGAAATTTTGTGGGCGATCGTTTCTCTAATCGCTAATAAACACGCAATCTAAAATTGGTCTTATGTGTACAACTCGCAAATTTGCACAACCATATTTCTTCAAATATGCAAAACCTGGACACAACTGCCAAGTTAGATTTTGGAATTTGCAGGCCCTTGCGTCTAAGTTGGAATTCCTGTAGTAATTATCAAATGCTTTGGTTACATGTTACATGTTGGGCCATCATATCCTTTTCCAGCTGATAACTTCAGCAAATACAAAATGAATGTAATTCCGAATAAGGAGTGGATATTAATTATACACAAGTTTGAATTAAACTGTATATTTCAAATCAAAACAGATTCATCTTCAGCAGCTCGAGTTTGCAAACTCTGCTGAAGATGAATCTGATTTGATTCAAAATATGCAGTTTAATTCAAATTTGTGTATAATTAATATGCACTCCTTATCCGGGCCATGATATCCATCGCAACAATTGGTTTTCTGCCTGGCAAATCTCTAGCTAGCTATGAGTACGATCATGTTTGAATAAAAAAGACTTGCTCTGTAATGTAATCCGGCAGTGCTGTTTATCCCAAGCTGTAAGACACTTGGCTGTTTTCTAAGTATTTTGCTAAAAAGTTCGCAGTAAATCGGTGTGTGTTTGCACGTGTGTCTTTGCTTGTTAGTATTTACATAATTACTTTTACTGTTACGTGAGAATGCCTCGCATAGGACTTAGGGACCCGTGCAAATCCGTGCCGCTTTGGTTCTACTTTTTACACGAAATTAAAAATAGATGATGAAATGCATCAACAAAATTAATGTAGTACAGATTCACCAACACAATTTGACGAAAATTTTCAAAATGTCGCTAACCTTTCATCTAACCTTTTTTAGCAATCTATTTTTATGCTTAACATAAACTTTAACCAGGAATATACTGTCTTATACGTTTTAAATCGCTTCCAAATGTAATTTTAATTTTAAATACTATATTTTTTGCAAAACAAACATTGTTTACAAGTTTTCCAAACCTAATTATTTCCACAGCAGAGGGCCTTGTGTGTAATTTTAAAATTTACTTTTTTACATGATATATAATCAAAGAAATTATAATGATATTTATCATTGAATATATAATTTAGCTTTACTTTTAGCCCTAGAAGCTAGTCAAGCTACATAAAATCAGTAGTAATATCATGTCTTAATTCCATTCACAGTGAAATCGTACTTTATCAAATTATCAATCTTAATCGTACTTTATCTTAATTATCAAAATGAATCCACTTTCGCTTGTTTTACTATACATCATTGATATGTTGACGCTGCGCTATACATCTCCATTATCTCATCACGCCAGAGCAAATTTATCACTTGTATAACTTAGGAATAAGAAAGCTGATATTTTGGTATTTCGGTAGAAATAAAGCGTTGTAATAGTTCCAGCCCATTCCTTCACGTCGCAGGATTGAGTTTCTCCAGAAGAATATCACACAGTTTAAGGTTGAGTTCATGCAGACGAACGTGCTGGACCAAATATTAAATAATATTGCATGTTTCTCATTTCGTGATGTGTTTGACGTCAAACCCCTCATGCAGTAGATAAGCTGTGGAGTCGAGCAGACAAAAAGGCAGCCAACTGCTAATAAACATGTCGAAATATTTTTAAAATTCATCTTGCGTTTCTTCCTTTCCAGGTGGCTAAACGCTGATATTTCAGATGAAGCAGCCCTTTCGTCTTTGCGCTTTGACTTGGCGACGACGAATATTTTGTAGTTTATGTAAATAAAGATTAACCAAATGAGTATAAAAAAAATAGTTATGAGCATATTTGCCGACGTTTTGCCCTTAATATAGTAATACAGTGGTGACAGAGCAATTTCAATAGTAATCAACAATACGAGAAAAATTATAAGTTTTCCTTGGTAACCGCACTTTGGTGGAAAAACGGGAAGTTTAGGGCGAGAAATCCTTTCAATATTCAAAGTTAAGAGTGCAAATATCGAAAATCCTCCCGACAGAATGAGAATATGTATGCGTGTAATTCTAATTTGTTAATGATAAATTCCCATCGACCACTCAATTGTTGATAATGTAAGTATAGGGTGAGTGATCGTCACGACAGCAAGATCAAAGCAGGACAAAACAAAAATCGTAAAGTAGCACAGTTTCTTTTGAAGTTGTGATGATTTCCATAGACTGACAATAACCACAACGTTTAGAACCATTCCTACAACCATAAACAAAGAATTCAAAACACACAGAAATATCACGTTGATAATGGAACTTGTGTCCATTTTAAACTATACTCGTTGATGCACCTGTTCAATCTATTTGCATTATTTCAAGTGGAATAGACGACAGGCATACAATAATAATCCCATCCCCTCCCTTTCTATATTGGCTTTTTCCGGACATTATCTCATGAGTCTTGTTCGCTGTATTACAATCAGCGAGCTTAATTTATTATTCTGTGAAAACGCCATTCGTCAATGTTTTTCTGCCCAAAGCAGACAGGAGAAACTGAGGTCATGTAGCTGAGTAAATAAATATGCTTGCAAGTGACGTAGTAATCGAACATATCTCAAATTTCATTTTAAGCCTTTCGATTGATGATTAATGTGGTCTGGTATAAAATAGTCCGACCGGTCCAACGCGAAAAAGCTGATTATCGTAAATGAAAAATTCTCTAGCGAATGATCTTTATCGTCTATACTGAAAGCATAATACCGAGTTCAAATAAACATCTTATGCAAGTAAAATCTATGAATGCAAGTAAGATCAATGAATCAAACAAAAATGAAATGTCTCGATTAAGAGCGATGAAGACAAAAATATCAAAAATATCATATACAAAGGACTACATAGAACGTGATTGTCAACAGCGATGTACAACATCATGGGCGTAACGGGGTTAGTATAATGGCGCAAAAGGCGACCTGAAATGAGTCAAACATTGACTTCATCCAAATATACGCATGGATATTGCATTCATCATTAAATGGCAACAACAACATATAATTTGCAATCTAAATGATTAAAAGTAAAATTATTCATATCGACAACTTTGAGATGTACAGTGATGCAAATTCATCCTATGTATAACTCTGTACATTTATCAATGTCAGAACAACGAGGCTGTCAAAAATTCAGAGTGTATTGGAACGCTTGTTGCTTACTGTATATATTTACGTAAAAAATTGTAGCATGCAGATTCAGTTGTGCTTGGAAGATAAATTAGAATGCGTAATTAAACTTTACTTTTGTTATTTTCGTAGAAGCTAGTTCAGTCTATTTCAGATCAGTGGTAATAGCTAACTGTGACAAATATTCTGTGGATAGTTAAGCTCATAACAAAAAAACGAATGACAAGATTATTATACACTATTCCCCCCCCCCCCATTCCCCCCTGTACAATGTTGTTTCTCAAATGTTGATTTGTCCGGGTTTAGTATAGTGATGATTATCAGTCAACATTGAAAAGGGGGGAGGAGTGGAATTGGGTTTTTATATTTGTGTGTAGAAAATTGTAACTGAGACTGTTTTCGCACGCGCTGTATGCGAAAATTTTGGCCAGGATTGTGGTGGTAATTCAATTTACAACGCAATTATATTTTGCTGCTAATCATCAAATAATATCCATATTACTATATTACACATGTACAGCGCCATGGATTTTCTCGTGACGCTAAGGCAAAATTGTTACTTATATAATTTTAAGAATAAGAAACTTGACGTTTTTTGGCTGAAATAAAGTACTTTAATGTCTTCATTCCCTCACATCGCAGGATTGAGTTTCTCCAGAAAAATATCACACAGTTGAAGGTCGAGTTCATACAGATGACTGTGTTGCACCATAGACTGAATAATAAGGCTTGTCTTTCAGTACGTGAAGTGTTTGACAGTAAACGCCATATTGAATATATAAGCTGTGGAGAACAGCAGATGAAAAAGCAGCCGACTGCCAAAGAACATCCAGATATGCTTTTAAAATGTATTTTATATTTCGGCCTTTCCGATGTTTCAAATGAAGCAACCCTTTCGTCTTCGCGTTTTGACTTGGCGATGGTAAACACTTTGTAGTTAATATAAATAAAGATGAAGAAAACGAATGTTAGAAACACAGCTATGAGCATATTAATATTCTTTTTCACTTCAAGAAAGTAGTACAATTGCATTACAGCGATTTCGTTGGTGATCAATAGTGCAAGAAAATATGTAAGTTTTCTTTTGGTAACCGAGCTTTGATGAAAAAATGGGTATTGTAGGGCCAAAAATCGTTCTGCATTCAACGTTAACAGCGCAAACATTGAAAAACCTCCCAATACAGAAACTGTTTGTATCCGTGTGATCCTAATTTGTTCGTGATAAATTGCCATCGACCACAATGTTGTTGATAATAAAAGAATAGGATGAGCGATGGCGACGACAGCCAGATCAAAACAGGACAAAACAAATATCGTGAAGTAGCACAGTTTCCTTCGAAGTTGCGTTGATCTCCATAGACTGATAATAACAACAAGGTTCAGAACTATTCCTCCAATCATAAACAAAGTATTCAAAAGACACAGAAATATCACGTTGATGAGAGAATTAATGTCCATTTTGTTTAACTTATATCGTCGTATTCGATCGTACAGTTGTTTAATGCACCTGTCCAAATGTATATTGTAAAAGTAATTTAAGTGCAATGCATGGCAGACATGCAATGACCCCCCCCCCCCCCCCCTCTTTTCTATATTGATTTATTTCAGGACATTCATAACGTGTCCTGTTCGCTGTATAAAAACTATAAACTATAGTCGCAACATATATTATTATAGATTGTTAATACGTGTGAATAAATTATTAAAACCAATTAAAATATACATGTCATAAAATAGGCTTTTTCATTGGTTTAAATGCGTGCTCTCTAACACGATCGAGCACGGCTAAAAAGGGTGCAAATATTTCTCCGTTACTGTATGTAAATTGTAAGTTGTAAATTGTCTATACTCAAACGCTAGAATTTGTTTCAGCTTTAGCCTTGACCAACTCTTACGCCTTTTTCTTGCTCTGCCAACTTCCCGCGTGCTCAATAACGCGACTGAGCACGGCAACCCATAGAAATATTCTGTATTACTTGAATCTATGTTTCAAATCATTGAAAAGCAATTACTCGAGTTATCAAAAAACAAACAATGTTAATGATCACGTTAATGAGTCGGAAGTTCATTCAATGCAAAAGACAAAAGTATACATTTCATTGCATCGGCCAATCGACCAAGTTGAACCCTAACCGAGTTCTATTCAACTGAAATTTCAACAAACGATCATTAATTAATGCACCGGTTTCTGATTTCGCGGAAAACATCAGGTTATAATAGTTTGAAGCGACTAACGAATGAAGCAATTAACGTAACGAGGAAACGAAAGAAATGTTTAAACTTGAAAAGAATCACGATCTAATTTCCGCTATGAGTATTAACTCGTGTCCATTCTTAAAGCGTCGAAGGTGGTAAACATCTAGCACTCTGTTCTTTATAAAAGCGGTGAGTTTGCGTTCACGGCAGATTTTTGCATAGCGGAAATCATCTTTGTAACTCACCGTCAAGAAGACCTGTTAGCAACCATCCTACTTCCCAAATTTTTCACTACTATCGGCCTCTTATATTCTAGTATAAGAACACAAGGCATCAATGGTTGTTTTTTCTTCTTCAAAGCTACTCCTGTAGACCGGGGTTTTTTCAAATTTACCCGAACCTCTATTAGAAATCCCTGTTCAGCCATTTCTCCCACACACCTTCTGCGATTACACCCACAACAAAAGAGTAATAAATGGCGCGGAGTAATAACACGCCAATTGGCGATCACCTACTATTTCAGAACCAACCTCAGAGATATGAAAAGCTTGGCAATGCAGAGAACAACAAAAAATCGCATCTTCGGGTTTATAGACTGCCAAATGAGCTATCGAGCAAAAGACTTGCATATCGGTAGTGAGTCTTATCCATTTTAAGCGCACGTGATATTTCCGTGATGACTTAACGCTCGTCTTTGAGGACAAGCACGCAGTTGACAACTTAACGCTTGCCTTTGAGGACGCACCGATTACAGTTAACTGAATGGCAGTCAAGAAACCTGAAAATGCGAGTCAAAATCCCACTCAAGACAACGAATTTTTCGGTGTTGCAGTGACATATTAATATGAATCTAGTTTTTCATATCTCTGAGAATGATTCTAAAATGGAATTAAACACTGAACGTCCTCAAAGACAAACGTTAAATCGTCACGAAATTATTTTGTGCACTTAAATTGGATAAGACTCGCTACCAATCCCAGTTGGCTATAGCTATATAAACGCACTACGCATAAGATTTAATATTGTAACTTTTGTATATTTTAATATTTTAGATTTCAAATCATACGCATGACATGATTAAACGCTAATTTTACTGGTCCGATGGTGTTATATCTACATGTTGTTAAGAGTTTCAAACGTAGTCCTGTTTGTTTTGCTTTATGTATTTTTGCTGTGGAACATGGATCCAAAACCGGCAATCATAACAAGCCTAATGTTCGTCTACTAAGATTTAAAGACGCTTTGGCCACCAGCAACAAAACTAATTAAGTATTCCACAATCATCACATGTACTGAAGATAAACTTCGCTGATGTAAACCAACATTTGCAAAGCAGAATACTTTCCAAAGAAGTAAGTAAATGTTATTATACCTAAACAAATCAAATTTGAATTTTAATTAATCGCCATTCTCTCAACAGGTGCAATTTTGCGAGGATTTGGGGGATATTGCATTTTTAGCCCCTTCGGGCGATTTGTAAAGCGCAACTAAATTCTGCAGATAAACTAGTTCGTAAAATTAGGAGGAAGCATGGTTCCTCAGAAACTAAAAATATGAAGCAGAAAAGCTAACATTAATATATGATTGAGCTTTTCACTAACATTTTATTATCTGAGTACATATGCTTCTTACAGCTATGTCACCCAAGGTAAACTTGGAACGCGTTGAAAATTAATAATTTTTTATAATTTTCCTATTTCCTTAACACAGCGTTAGCGTCAAGTAATCCTTTTGAAATTTGTAGAACAATATCTTTCTCCTCCTATAGGTGCAGAATTAAAACTTGCATCAAATTTTCATCTAAAAACCGCATGTATGTTTTTGATATAGATGTAGCATTAGATGTAAACTTTTTACCATCAACTTCAACTTATGAAGAATAATGAATGGAAAGGGCTTGAATTTTATCTTAAATTGTTTTAAACTGAACAAGAATAAAAAACCTTTTCATCATCTCTATGCTGTGGAATAGAGTTTTAAATGTTTTTTTAGCACCTGCCAATTTAAATATCAATAATCAGTTAGGCAAGAATTTATTACTTCCGAAGAAAAATTGTGTGTTTTCGATTTATGCTACATTTTTCCTGATCCTTAATTAACTAATGAGAAGATAAGTAATAATAGTGACGAGGTGGTCTTATTTTTTTCAAATTGTAATTTGCGTGTGCAAAAAAATGCGCGTAAACAGACCAAGTTCTCGAATGTAAAATAATCCAATAAATCGTGACGCAATTAATCGTGACGCAATGCCAACTTTCTTTCAAAAATAGCAAACGTTCTCATTCTCCTTTAAAAAGATTTTAGTTGTGTGATGTGGTTATTTTTTTTGAAAAATTTTGAACGGGGAAAGCGTAGAAACTAAATGGAGCCATCTGATTTTCATACCCATAGATGTCACTTTATTACGCTGCATTTGCCGCTGTGCTCGCCGTATCGCTGGCAGTTGACTTACAAGAAAAATACGTGGTGAAACGGAGAACTGGATCAAAACTTGGAAAATATTTGAGGGGACACGTGTATAAGATAACGAAAGAAGCTATAGACCCCCAGCATTGCATGGCGGATTGTTGGGCAGAAAATGATCGATGCCAGAGTTTCAATTATTTTCCCAATTTGGATATCTGTGAACTGAGCGAAGCGAGCATTCTGACAAATCCCGAAGATCTTATTGACAAATCTGATACTGTTTACGTGGCGAACCCAATCTTCGGTCGTAAACCGGTAGCTATGTGTATGATTTATTAATCTGGGGCCAGTTGTATATAATTTTTAAAGTGTTTATGCAACGAATTTCTTCCTCCCCCTCAGTGTAGAGATAACGTAAAATGGGTTGGTAACTTCTTTTACAAAAGTTCATTGTCTGGCTTCTTTCATGAGAAATTTAGCTTTGAATAATATGCAAATATCATACTTATGACATCACAGTGCATAATGTATTTTAAAACAACCTAAATTTTTAATAACAAACGATTTAATTTTGTCGAACAAAGTTCCAAAATTATAACTTAATTAGAAATTCCGAATTGCTGTATTTTAGTGCAACTTTTGGAAATTTATCATGGATACGAAATTCCTATGTAAGAGAAATTCCTACAGCACTAAAAACTCATTGTGCACTGTGATGTCATAAGTGTGATATTTGCATATTATTCAAAGCCAATTTCTCACGAGAGAATCAAAATGATGAACTTCTGTAAAAGAAGTTACCAACCCATTTCACGTTAACTTTACACTGAGGCCATCACACTTTTGGGTGAAATTTTGTTGCATAAACACTTTAATCACTTTTTTAATCACTGATTTATGTTAAATATTGATTAGGTTGAAATACGTAGTTCTGATTGGTTAACATTTCCACTAATCGTAGTTGACGTTAATCACCTCTTCATACAACCGGTCCTTGGTTAATGCCCAACTCGCTTCCACGCTAATGGTGTCGGGTATAACTTGAACCGCTAAGCCAAAATATGTACCTGAAATTAACTAGCAAATTTGTTATCAGTATTTGCTCAAATGTGATCACGTGAGGCGTAGCTTGATAATACACTTGGAAAAAAAATTGTATCAAAATTGTATCTATACTCTTTCATTTCCTTTTAGGCACCAGAAATGGCACGCCACGCAAACTATGTTCCTGCACCAGGTGAGGTTCCTGCACCAGGATACAAAAGGAATACTTGTCGAATGCTTGATCTTTAATTTTAGTATCTTAGCTGAAGTAGCTAAACTTTTTGCATAAAATTTGAAAATGCGTGTGCTGCTTTTGCAAATTAAACCTCCCATTTTGAAAACTCAAAATTATTTTCGGGAAATGATTACGTGGTCGATGTTTCCACTACTGCATGAATAGTTAGAAATTAAAAATTAATTCATAGCAAAAACACTGTACAACGTTGTATTGAGCATCTTATTTTGTGTATACATACTCTTTCTATTTTACTAATTTATATATTATACTGTATATTATATGTATTTTGAGATATCTGTTTATTTTAAAAGCGGCGAAAGAAAGTTTGCATGGAATGTATGCATTATGTTCTTTATACGTGAAAATGCGAAAATGATATTTTCCCGCATAAAAAATATCGTATTTTTTCCCGTGTTTAGATACTATTTTTCGCCGTGGCCAAAAACTCTACATAACAGTGATATTTATAGAATAATCTTCTTTCACTAGATGCGTGTGCAAGCAACCCTTGTACGAATGCAGAAAGTTGTGTCAACGATTTGCATCTTGGATATCGGTGTGAAAATTGTCATACTCAATATACTGGCCCAAAGTGTGAAGAACGTGAGCATAAATTACAGTTTTTAGCAAAATAGAACACAGCTGTAAAACGGATTTGAGTACCATGCTAGGAATTACAGAGAACTCTGCATTGCAGACGAGTTTTCGCAGGTAATGAAGCGCACATTAGCAATTTCTCAAAAGAGAGCCGCAAACCATCTGTTAAAGTCTGAATTCTCAAAAGTATAGACACCCCTTGGACTTTGAGAAGAGTTGTATACAAATTATGAATGCACAAATTTAAGCTGATTTTGCTCAAAGTATGGAGGTTTGTTCGACGTTTTAAACGGTTCAGATGCAATTAAATTTTCTAAAATTTTGAACCGCACCATTACATCCGACGTATTTTCTATCCACCACGTCAAAATCACTTTTAAACATTAAACTTGTAAAAGAGACACAAATTACTTGTAAGAGACACAACTCCCCCCCCCCCCCGCGGTTTTAATGTTATAAACTTATCAATTTTTCTGTCTCTTATACATTATATAACCCAAGATTGAGGCACTTGTTGAAGTACAGAGCGATCTCAAATATGTTCAATTTTTTATACACCCTGTAGATGGCAAAAAATATAAATTGATCTGACAAATAACATGCAAATAAATGAACCGAATACATCTATAAATGGACATGCTTATCAGCTATTAAATTACTCAATAGCTATTGGAACTTATTAAATAGAAATTGCTGCACGCTTGGTGAGTGCATACAATTTTTATGCACGAGTTGTTAAACCTAGAGAACCTGCGCAAGAAATTACATTTTTGATGTCAAGATATTACTGTTAAAGTACACACGTATTACAGATCATTTAATTTTGAAAAATTCCTTCTAATACTCGAGGCGAAATGTTTTTTATCATGCATGAAATTTAATCATTTCAAAAATTGATCTCGATAACATTTTTTTAGATGTGGACCCATGTACTTCCAACCCATGTCAGTTTGGAGGCGAGTGTATCAGTACGATGACGAGTTGGAGATGTGATTGTCCTTTTCCCTTACATGGAACAAATTGTACTGACGGTGAGTAGTATGTCGCTAGTTATGTGGTGTGAAGCTAGCCGCCATGCCATGCTTACACTTTAATAAAATACAAAATAGAACATATTCCGAAGAAATACATCTCGTAAACTCAATACTCGAGTTAAAAAGAAGAAACGGTTGAGACTGTAATATTTCGGTTTTATTTCAAAACCATCATCAGACAGAATAAAGTTACATAGGCTAGCTAAGGTCTATATAAGTTAATGTCTTGGAATGGGTATCCCAAAACATTTTCAAATTACTTGATTAAAAATTTATAATGACACAAACTCTGCGATGATTATTCGGATAAAAAATTACCAAACAGACAATGAAAACATACCTAAAATATGGATTCGACTCCTCTACCTAGACAAAATTCTTTATTAAATCGTACACTTTGAAAATTCAACGTTCGCTAAAAAGCCTAGTTAGATTCGCCGTACTCTACAACACAAAGAAAATCTCGATTTTTACGCCCAACAAAGATAAAGTGCCTTTTGAATTCAAAAAGTAACGTTTTATACTAAATTACTTGTCCCGATTGTAATAATTCGTACATAGGACAAAAGTTCAGATGCTTAGATGACCGCCTTTCAGGACATGCTAAATACCATCAAAACAACGCCGTAGCTGAAAACTTTCTTGAATATGAAAACGCACAATTCATATCCAACTTTAATAATCTTTATGACCGCCTGACAAACACGCATTTTCATACAAACACAACGTCTTGCATAAAAACTCTAATCGATAGTAACTGTAAGATTCTCCACCACAACAGCTCTATGAAATAACCAAATTCTACTTCTTGAAGCAAGTCTTTTAATTCAAACGATAGAAAACTCAATCTAATGGATTTTTTATTTGTTAACTAATCTAATGTGTGTGTGTATAAGTGACATATTTCAATCGATTGGAGCACTGAAAGAGTATCCCTCAGTCTTTATTCAAAATATTAGATTAAAAAATAGTCTATTAGATGAACAATTCTTCAAACTTTTGAAAGATTGAAAAAAATCCCTCAAACCAATCTTTTAAAATAAGAGAGCATACGTATCAAATTTCTTAAGCCTGAGCTTAACTCTGGACTCAAAGCCGGTAAACATCTTGCGCTTTTCTGTTGACTTCGCCTTGGCATTAACCGCCCTTGTTGGTTCTAAGGGGTTTTAATTTAACAACTTTATTGGAACCTTTATTGGAGTACGAGTGCATGCAAACAATGGCCCAAAGGTGAAATATGCGAACGGGACAGTAACTACGTCCCATGCAAGGCATCTCCCTCACAGTAATATAGAAACTATGTACACATTGTACAGTATCACAATAGAACAAACAATACACAACACAACACGACACGACACGACACGACACGACACAACACAAAACAACACAACACAACACAACACAACACAACACAACACAACTCAACACAACACAACACAACACAACACAACACAACACAACACAACACAACACAACACAACACAACACAACACAACACAACACAACACAACACAACACAACACAACACAACACAACACAACAAGAGCAGAACAATCTAACAGAAGCGAATGATGAATAGTAGAATGATATAACTCAGCTTGTAAGCAAGTAGGAACAATATCATCGCGGAATATCATCACTCGCCTCTGTTGAGACTTCACATTTAACGACTACTTGATTGCCTGTGGCAAGCACAGTCAGGCACGAAAGTCCATGTGCAAGGCATTGACAAGTCAAAAGATCTGTTCAGCTCCAATTTAAACAAGTCCTTAATTGACCTTTTAAAGAGCAGTAAACTAGAGAAGTTTCTCTGAGGAGTAACGAGAATGGACTTGTTCCAAAGTTTCACTATACAGTTAAAATAAGATGACTGAAAGGTGCTGGTACGATAATATGGTGCTTTCAGTGTTCTCAAATTACTTGACCTGGTCCGTCCATTATTGACAAAGGAGACAAAGTTGGAAATGTCTATGCTAATGTGTCCATGCAATGCCTTATAAAAGAATGTTAAGTCTTTTAACTCTCTATCATGGCAAAGTGGTAAAAGATCTAATGCAACTAGTCGATCCTTGTTGCTCTTGTCCATCTTGTTGCTCTTCTTTGGACGTTTTCGACTTTGAGTTTGAGAGAAATATTTGACGGAGACCAGACTTCAGTCGCGTAATTTAAGTGACACTTCACCAGCGAGAGATAGAATGAGCGTCTTACTCTGGTGTCTTTAATCAGAGGACAAGTTCTACGTAGAAGGCCGAGCATTTTGTTGGCTTTACTGACAACAGTCAGAATTTGCTGGTCCCAAGTGAAGTTGCTTGTTATCACTACTCCGAGATCTTTCTCTTTTCTTACAGGAGCTAATGTGTTATCTTCAAGATGGTAATCAAAATTAACTGGATTTAGTTTTCTCGTCACTGTCAGAACTTTACATTTCGATGCATTAAATGACATATTATTAATATAGCTCCAAGTGTTAAGACTATCTAGAGATTGTTGTAAAGTTTCACAACATTGTATACTCGAAATACTTTCATAAATTTTTGAATCATCAGCATAGAGAGCTGTCTGCGACCTGTCCTTGACAGCATCAGGAAAGTCATTTATGAAAAGTGCAAACAGTAAAAGACTAAGTATACTTTCCTGCGGAACACCAGACGTAACAGACGTCCATTAAGAAGCGACACCATCTACAACGACTCTTTGGAGGCGACCATGAAGATAGTCAGCAAACCAATTTAGCAATTTGCCTGTCACTCCATAAGACTTTAACTTTACAAGTAGAGTGCAGTGGTCTACCGAGTCAAAAGCTTTAGCGAAGTCCAAATACAGGATATCTGTTTGGATGCTTTTATCTAAATTCTATCCGATTGCATGGAAGACGGATAAGAGCTGCATGACACACGATCGATTTCTAACGAAATCGTGCTGTTCATCTGAAATATGGCCGGAAACATGGTGGTAGAGATTATTGCTTACACAGCGCTCGAGTGTCTTGCTTACGATGGACAACAGTGAGATTGGACGATAGTTCTCCGCAAGTTCCTTAGACTCTTTTCTGTGGACATGTGTTATGTACATGTTGGCAGACTTCCATTCTGTAGGCACTCGACCACAGTTTAGGGAACGGTTAAAAAGAGCGCACAGGCTTGGTCCAATTTGTTCACAGCATACTTTCAATAAACGAGGGTGGATTTCGTCTGGTCCATGCGATTTATTGACATCCAAATTACGCAAATAGCATATGACTTCTTCCGCACTTACATTGATTTCGGATAATTTTGAGTCGCTTGGGAACCGAGCCGCACTATCAGTATCACCATTGTCCGAGTTAACTCCTGATTTTTGTAAGATAGATGAGAAATATGAATTAAAGATCTCTGCTTTTTCACGCAGTGTTTTGCCAGTCACTCCTTTGTACGTTATAGAAGGATTTAAATCTCTTCGTTTGTGCGTCATGGCTTTGTGATAGCTCCAGAATACTTTGGGATTTGCATAGAATGATGTTTCAATATTTTTCAGATACTCACGATGCTTTTTCTTGATCAAATTCTTCACTTTTTGACTGGTAGCACGTAAGTTTTGTTTCCGCGTTTCACATTTATTTAAGCGATATTTCTTTAAGCCGTATATTTTTTGCGAATTAAGTGTTGGACTTCTCTATCAATCCATGGTAGATAGTCCTTATCCACTATTGTTTTAGAGGGGATGAACTGATCAACAGCTTCTTGAAATTGAGTTTTCCATTGAACCCAACACTCATCGATGTTTCCTGAAAACGTTACTTCAATCGCAGATCTCTGAAGAAAGGTTTGGAGTTGTTTAAACTGCCCTCTTCGGAAATCATAAACACGACTACGAACGCGATAAGCTCGTTTGAAAGTTTGTTTGATGAAGAACTCAATAGGATAGCGATCACTTGGAAATTGTTCATCGGATAAAGCTCTGACATCATCTTCGGACGATCTTAACTCTGGAAGATTCAAATCGCCTACAACTACGACATAGTCTTTTTCTACGTTGCTTTGAAGAGAGTCGTTTAGTTCATTCAAAGAATTATGCGTCAAGTTAGGTGGACGATAAAAGTGTATAAAATTCCTGGTTTGCTGTTCAGATTCTATATTTGCACAACAACGAGTTCGCAATCGGGTTTTTCGAGATCTGGACGATGCAATGCTTCAAGTTCTGATTTGATAGCGACAAGGACGCCACCTCCAGTTTTGCCTGTTCGATCTTTACGGAATATAATATTGTAGCCTTGTAGAAGTTCACCGTTTAGAATGGTATTGTTCAACCAAGTCTCGCAAATACAAACTACGTCATAAGAACTGCCGTAAACCAGCTGTTGTAGGAGCGTTATCTTGCTTACTTTGCATGAAGATACTTCATCAACGGAAAAGAATGCTTTCAGACAGCGAAAGCATTTTCAGAAGCTTTGTAGGTAGTGAAAAGGATTTCATTCTCATGTAACTTGAATACTTTAACTGTGTATATATAGATCTTAGCTAACCCATGTAACTTCATTCTGTCTGATGATGGTTTTGAAATAAAACCGAAATATTACAGTCTCATCTTTTTCTTGTTTTTAAAAACAAATACGTTTCACTACGCCATTCTATCATTAAATATCTAAATATTCCCTGTAATTTTTACCAAATATTCCGACGACTAAACATTTAAAAATGCATCCCAAATTTAACTTCAGTCAACCATAGTTTTTGGGACGCAATTTTCGTAGGAACTTGAGCAAAAATTTAGAAACAGAGACGTGAGACGTTTACCGCAAACATGCACTTTGTCGCGGCATAGGCAAGTTTGTATACTGTACCAATGAGAATAATAGATATTCTGTTCTACTTTGATATTACTGTTTGGAATCTGAAAATATAGCGAAATAAATAAAATGTGGAAAACCGTCACAACATTTGCCATCACTCGTTTCATCACGAATCGCAACTAGGTTTTAACATTGACGCCAGCTATTGCCCTATCCATTTCTTTAACTATTCATGGTATACGAAAATAATATTTCTCTTTCATGTAGTTAAGAGAGTATATGAATTCCATCTCAATGGAACTGGGGATTATTATCCATATGCTGCGGTTACCGGCAGACCACTCAGTAGATTCACTCTACGTTTCTGGTTTAAAACCACCGAACAGAATAAGTCTTACTTTGTACACCATATTCCAAAGAATTCACCCACTGAGAGGCTTACCGTATGGCGTGACAGAAACACTTTTTTTGTTGAGTTGTGGAAAGATCATGTGTAAGTAGAATATTTTTGCGTTTCCTGCATTATACATTTCTTGGAGTATAAGCGCATGGGCAGTCGACAGGATGGGTGGAATTAACGACTCACATTACGCTTGATTGTTGAAAAATGTGCCAAAATTTCACGAATAAATGGATATGGTAATGTCGCAGCATTTTGAATTGGTGAGACATTTTGCAGTGATTTGTCATTTCATGTGTCTGGATGTTAAAAGACTATTTGAACGGCCACAGAGTACATACGATATAGAGGTCTCGCTCGGGGGTGCAAAGTCGTGTGCATGACTTTTGGCATGTCCGCAGCCTTGAAATAAAGCCTTCGGAGAAAACGAGTTTTTTCGGGTTTTTTACCAACCTCGCACTCAGACTCTCTTCTCTACGCTCTCGCTCGAGAAAGAGACCCTGGTGAATGCTGGTCACGTGGCTCCCAGATTTTGGGAGCCACTAATATGTCTCCTGAGAGGGGTGGTAGGGTAGTACTTGTTAATAGACTCAATTTGAGCCCAGTTTGGGCCATTGTCACAAAATAATACACTGACACAAGGGTGATTTATTTTGTAGCTATATATTTTTATCTATTTTCATATACTTTATGCCTTCAAGATGTACGAGTCTTCAAATTTTAAATGTCTTCAGTTCTTGCTTTGTTTACACTTTGCCGTAGTTAACAGTGAGTATGTGTCCATTGTACTGAAGCCGAAACAAGTTGTATGTTTAGAAGCAGCGTATCTTGGAAGAGATTTGTTAGCTGTTCTGCCAACTGGCTACGGAAAATCGATTATTTTTCATCTGCTTCCTGCATTGCTAGTGGAGAAAAAAAGGAGGTCAGGCATTCGAGAAAACGATCCCGTCATTCTCGTAATTTTTCCATTAAACTCTCTTATACAAGATCAGTTACAAAGGATAAACGCTGTTCGTACTAGAGCGGCTGTTTTGAGTGTAAAAAGGAATTATGATAACGAACTATTAAACCTTGATTTGGCTAATGTCGATGAGTTACGCTTAAAGAATGCAGATTACGAATATGTATTAACACATCCAGAATCTTGCTTGTCTACAAAACAAGGAGTGGCGCTGTTTCAGAGCAACGCATATAAATGTTCCGTCGCTGCTGTGGTTGTGGATGAAGCTCACTGTACATTGGAATGGTATGTATTGCAACACCCGTCTACATCTGTGTCAACTCCATTAGCGCAGTCGAAGCTTTTAAAAATAAATTTTGACAGTCATACATTTTGTGATCACTTTCTAAAGCGTATTATTGTTTACATAAATGACTATGTAATTATTACAGTAATATTAACATAATACCACAAATTGAGGTGTATGTTAATTTTCGCTTTCTACATTTCTAGGGGCAATGAATTCAGGACGGACTATTCTCAACTAGGAATGCTGGGTGCCTTTTTTCCAAATGCTATGATGATTACCCTTACTGCAACTGCAAATGGCATTGACAGGGTTAAAATTAAACATTCTCTTATCATGAAAAACCCTGTTGAGGTTATTGCTAGTCCAAACAGAAGTAACATTTTTTACAGCAAGATCCTACGAGAAAATGATGAGTTGACATCTTATTAAAATATACTCAGGCCAATTGCTGAAAGGTTGATGGACTTAAAAGTGGAACATCCTTTACCTATTATATACTTACCACTAAGATGGTGTGGGTTTGCATATAAGCTGTTTGAAGGTTTACTGGGCAAAGCGCAATATCACCCACCTGGTTTAGACCCCATTCCTGAGCATCGTATGTTTGCACAGTATCATGCACCACAAACCTCAGAAATGAAGGAAATGATTCTAAACCAATTAAAATGTATTTCTTCAACAATTCGAGTTATTTTTGCAACTGTGGCTATCGGCATGGGGGCTGACATTCCATGTATTCGAGAGATTATTCAAGTTAGACCACCTGCATCTACTCAGCAATACTTCCAAGAAACAGGAAGAGCAGGGCGGGATGGGCTGCCATCTAAAGCAGTTCTCTACTACTATAACAGAGATATTGGAAAGACATATTGCTGGTGTACAATTTACCTTCTCATAATATTCAAATCCCTAAAGATTGCACAGATTCTGTTATGCTACTCCTCGATCCAAAATAGACTTCTTTTTGTTGAACACACTTAGTATTAAGTTCAAGTGACTTTTGTTAATTTGTTTGTTTTTGCTTAAACTAGACTAAGCAACTGTTTTTCTGGCACATTTGATACCATCATGCATTATATGAATGATTAGGGAGTATTACAACAAACACATGCACGAATTACGCGCTGCACGTTTTTTGGCTGCGTGGTTTAGCTCGAGTTTATCGGTTTAATTAAAGGACGGATCCTAGTTCGCAATTCACATTAATTGTTCGCATTTAACCTGAGAATTGTTGTAAAGGTTTTCCATTGCTGCATTTTTTAAGCGAGAAGCAAGCATAAGGCAAGCTTGCACTTTCATTTTATTTGATTCTTATAATTCGACTTGCAGAAAGTTCATGTATAAGTTTTTTTAGCCAATTTATAATTTCCGGATTGTAAATTAGAGCTAATGGAGAAATGCTGTTAACATTGTTCAAAGTTCTTACATTTTTTGGAGATTGTCCAAGTGCGCGGAATTTCACGTCGTGCGCAATTGTCAGTCATTAACCTAATGCATCGGCGATCACGCGCTGTGCACGATGCAAACATGTGCGGATCATGTCAAATGTAATCCAACAACTAATAGACAGACAATATCGTCTTTGTTAACATTGATCAACCAATAGAAATAGCTTCCGTAGGATATAAACGGATGAGGCGCATTTATTAGGTATCAATTTGCTCTAAACTTGAGAGAGATACAATAGGGAGCACGAAATTGTTTCAATATTTGTCGAGCATTTATTTGTCGATCATGTTATGGGGGATTGTAAAGCCTCTAACATTACCTGATGGGGATTGTAACCCCAAGGCATCCAGTCGCCTAGCGGGCATATATACATCCCGCTAGGTTATACAAGCTTGCATATTTTATGAGTCTATGATAACACTAACAATGCTATGGAATTATTTTTTTACTACCAGAGTACTTCACCCTCAACGACCCATCTCTCCCACAAAATTACTTGTTTGTCTGTTTTGTTGTCGTAGCGGTCAAATCAAAAGCTTTGATACATTTAATTAATAATTAACATATTACCTGCTGAGTAGCTCCTCCTTCAACAAGTAAAACTGTGTTCATCCTTTGAAGTCTGCTCATTTCATGGCATCTTCTGAACATTTTAATGGCATAAATCAAGACCAAAGCTGCCTGTCTATCATGGCAGACAGAAGCTGGTAGGCAAGTGGACAAGCGGTTTTTATTTCATTGTTAATTTCGTCGATACAAGTTGCTGCTAATCCATTGTATCCTCTACATCGCAACACAAAATTTTTATCTCTTCTTGTGATTTCATTTAACTCTTTGTTTATTTGAGTACATAAATCTGCGGTAGACGTATTATCAGTCGAAATGGCCTAAAATAAAACGACATGCATTTCAATTACTTGGCTAATAAGATCATGTAACCAACCAGTTTTAAATGTCGCGCAAAACAAAAACAAGACAAAACAAATGATTCAGCAAGTTTACAAAATTCGCGAGGTCTGATTCCAACCATTTTGCGTTTTGAATCTAAGATAGTTTTTCGCTTGATAAGGTAAGGAGTTCCACTACCTGATCTCCTTAACCGGTAAAAAATACACTAACATGCAATTGGCGAAATAACTATTATCATAAATATAATATTTTCTACATACGATTCTAAAATACTTTCTTTTTCGGGTGTAAGAAAACTTTGCGATGCATATACGGTTCCTGTCTGTTTTGGTTAGTAGGGATATAGGTAATTTTAAAAGAGTAAAGTCCACATGGCTTTGAATGTGCATTTTTCGTTCATTTTGAGCAAGTGTGAATTTTTTAGGCACATTTATACTTGTAACAAAAGGATGCAACAAAATCTGTTCAGTAATTATATGAACCTTAACTTTGCATTATAAACCTACATAAGCATTTATGGCCATAAACAGTGTTGAGTGTCGATGCGCTAAAACCCTAACACATATATATGAAAAGCTGACGGACAAGAACCTGACAAGAATAAGTATTACATAAACAATACTTCCGTGCAGATTAGCAACATTTTAGGTAATGATAGCATCGAGAATAAAAAAACGTCAATGAGTATGGCTTATCCTATAAAAACAAAAACTATGCCAATTGAATTTTTAAGAACTTATTAAATTTCTAAGTATATATACATATATAGATATACATAGATGGATATGAAATAAGAATTAAATACATGACACAAAGTGAAACCTACCTCTTCGCTTGGTGTAAAGTTTAACTTAGTACGTACTGTCCTTGTCTCAGAATCACTCCTCGTATAGCTTTAGCGGGAGGCAGTAAAGAATGGGAAACTTCTACGCATCTTTTGCTGAAACGCTCGAATTTTTTTTGACATTCTTGTATTTTCGATCTGAATTCCTTAAAGTTTCCAAGCCTTCTTTCGCATGGGCGACATAACAACTTAGGAAGATTTTCGTGTGGTGCAATATTCTCCGATGGTAACTTGCGAGCCAGATTAAGGAGCGCACGGTTGCTGCCTTTAAAGAGATTTTTGGCGTGTTTTTTATCGATCACGGAACCACAAAGTCTGCAAGAACTACATCTTGTTGTAGTGGTCCGAAATTTTCTTGGCGTCCGCGATGTGGCCGAAGAAGCCATTGCAGGTATTTCGAAAACAGGTTACCTTTAGTTTTGAAACGCGTTGCTAGTATAACATTTCATAAAATGCAGTCTATACTCTCGCTCAGAGCCAGGTGTTTAATACAGTACTCACGAAACGTGTGACACGATTTACATTTGCGCAAATACTAACATGCGAACCCTCCCCTCCCTAGCATTGGACATATTAATGGCTCCCAAAATCTGGGAGCCACGAGACCAGCATTCACCAGGGTCTCGTCCTCGAGCGAGAGCATAAAGAAGAGAGCCTGGGTACGAGGTTGGTTTTTTACTAGTTTTCGCTAGGGAGGTTTTCTTCCAGCATCGAGCAATGCGTGAGGGCAAAAACCTCAAAGGTGAGTTCGCTTTATCGTATCTATTCCGTGACTGACGAAATTTACATACTTAAATTCCAAACGGTGGACAAATATTATTTCGACCGCCAGTAGATATTTGCAGAGCACTTGGCATTCTCCAGTTAGTACTAAGACTTTAATTAAGACGGTATCAATGGAGATTAAAATAGCTGTATTTAAATTGTATCATAATTATACCGTAACGTATTTTCTGTTTCGATCTTTTAGGTACCCGAATATCGACCGCACTCTGCGCTGTTTAGTTTTGGATCAATGCTTGAAGCTTTTATTTCTATTCCAGATACAATTTCAGTTTTCCTCTCTCACATCCTGTCAATGACGGCAACTGGCACGTGATTGCAATAGTTTTACAACCGTCGGCTGAGTTATTATTCTACCTCGATGGAGTCAGGCGTGATCAGCCAAAATTAACCATTGCTGCACCTTATTCCAACAGGCTTTACACTTTCAGGTTGGGCACAATGTACCTTGGATATTATAAGGTAGGTACCTTCAAAATCTGAGAAGTCGCTTCGCAGGAAAACATTTTGTAGAGGAAAACAGTGTTAAGTGAATATAAGTTTATAATCGGTGTTGTCTTGAGGCCAGTTTACAAGAGCGATTTTTGGTGCGATTTACGCCGCGATTTTGTCGTTTTGAAGGATATGAAAACCTCGACGAGTTACAAAATGTACAAGGGTTATGAAATTTCATAACAAGACGATTAAATCGCACGTCCCCAAAATTGTTTAATGAAATCGGGAAGACCGTGCATGATTTTTGATGATTTTTCACGCAAAACGTTTCAGACTTGATAAATTTTCTGACTGTGACTGACGCTGAAACTTTACCTGCTGAAAGTATGTCTGTGACGTAAATTCCGGAAATTGTACCTAATTACAATTGTAATACAACCAGCTCCTCCGCGAGTGTTTTCTTTAGGGAGGGCTTTTGGCGGGCTGTGAAGGTCGTGAACAATTCGTCTGCACAGGAAGTAATACAAATGCTAGAAGAAAACTTTGTTGTTTCACGAATTTACATCACATAATAGCTGCCCGACTGCTAGAATGGATGCTCGGCCGCTAGCCAAAGTGGCGGAAATTTTAAATTAATTTCCGATGTTCAGCGACGCCTTGAGGTTACAAAATGGATTTAAATTCAGTGATTCTTGCGCCCAAAGTCTTATAAAATCTCTTTCAACACTTTAAATAATCTAGTCTTTCTCATCCTTCACTATGAGCATCTAACGTCGTATTATACACAAACAAGTGAGCAACACTGAAAGCAAACAACAAGCTTTACTGTAACATGTAGCAACGTTTTTTTAAAGAAAATGTGCTTTCCTCAAGAGTACTGTCTGTACTCAAACTTCCATCGCGTTGTTGGATTTCTCTGGGTTATTAGATGAGTTCTTTTTCAAGCTATTTTAAATGCAGCGTGTGTTTATCAGATATAACAAGACGTTTGCTATAAGGCGTTTGGTCGTCTTGCCTGTAAGGAAAAACATATTTCTAAAAAAATCTTTGCAGACGGTGTATCGGCATTTATTGCATAGATTGATTCGGATATTAAACAATCATTGAATGAGGTCGAGTAGGATATGAGGAATTATTAAGGCATAGGTTTGTGTTACCTGCCACAGCCGAAAGCTGAACCAGATACCACAAACAGAGGCCTAAAAAATTAACAGTTATTGTACGAACTCGAGTCGTATATATGAGCTGATAGCCGACGAGTTGTCGGCTATCGCTCATATACGACGAGAGTGAGTGGAATAACTGTTTTATTATCTAGACAACAACTGCAGTTATATTTTACAAAAATAGACTTATTAGTCGGTTTTAATAGCAATGTAAACAACTTCAACTTATACCACATAAAACACTACTTCGCTATCGTTATTTAAAATTATGTTTCAAACAAATTTTACCAAAAGTTTCACATTCCTAAAAAATATAAATGTTTTGGGCCAAACAAACGCTTGTTGACCACAAAATTGAGCACAGTTTTTGTTATTATAGCAATTCTTTTCCAGCTTTCGGGAGACTTATTCTGTATTAAAGTTTCATTTGGTTTTTAGACTGAAAATAAATAACAAACGCGGACACACAGAATAATTGTGGGATAAGTGGTCGTTGTACATCGTTACATAGACTGTTCTAATTGTGGTCTAACCCAAGAGACTCGTACTGCCTTGCGTTTTCATCTTGGGGGTATATATAAGACCCGCTAGAAGGATGCCCTAGGGGTGATAATCCCCGAGTAGGGCGGCCCTAGGGGTGATAATCCCCTAGTAGAGCCATGCCAGGTTAAATGCCCTAGGGGTGATAATCCCCGAGTAGGGCAGCCCTAGGGGTCATAATCTCCGAGCAGGGCCATGGCAGAAGGGTGATAATCCCCTCCGATATTAACCTGAACCAAAGGGTGATAATTTCTTTGGACAGTTCCTACGATTTATCTATGGGCCTGAAGGTGACCATTTGGGAGCTCTTCAACCCCAGGACCATTCTATTTATTGTTAAAAATTGAAAACATACATGTAACATAAATGATACGCTATATGCTATACTATACTTGGTGTGCATAAAATTTGCCGGGTTACAATGTTCACCAATGTTTGCAATGTTTATCCCAAGTGTTCCAATGATTTCGTTGGAGATCGTCAAGGGGCCATCGACAGGCGATGTGGGTGGGTGGGTGAAGAATTTTGCTTCGTTTGTAAGCCTTCTTAATGGAAATTTGAGACAAAGTGACATTTTTTCGAGCATGCAATATCTATTGTATCGTATTTATGGAAATCTCGCAATTTCATTGGCTGTGGGGAGCCATGTCGAACCTGTGCATGTGCACACATGATGGCTCGAAATATGACCTTTGATCTTTTAGACCATGTAATCAAAGTGACCTTTGAACAACGCACAGAAAATAATGCGATTGTGTACGTGTTAGTATCACCTGTCAAAGTTCTAAGCATTGCTCCATTAACAGTAATTTATATCGTATATAAATTGTCTTTATTTCATAAAAAACTGTATTTTATACTTGTTTAGGTGACATTTAAATCAAGTACTAACCTTCAAAAACTTTATCTAAGCTTATGTGTTGTACGTATGGCCAAGAAAGGCTGCCAAAATGCTCTAAACAAGATTTTTTGCAATCGAAAAACTTTCGGCCGCCGTCTTGTTTTCTCTACTAGTAGAATTTGAGCTAATATCCTACTAGTAGCGAGGCAATCAGATTACAGAATACTTATTATCCGATTGGAGTCGATATGATAATGGTCATGTCTAAAGGATATGGACGAGAGGTAGGTTTTCAAGATGGCGGTTGTTTTTCAAGATTCTTAAAACGAAAACGAATCAACAACCAGACATTTATAGCATTCCTAAATTATGGTTATGTTTAGAGTAAGGGTTAGGGTAAGCTATAGGAATGATATAAATGTCTGGTTGCTAATTCGTTCTCATTTTAAGAATTTTGAAAAACAGCCGCCATCTTTAAAACCTACCTCTCGTCCATCCCTTCTAGCCATTACCATATAATAATTCCTCATATCCTGTGAGAACCGAATTCCATCATTTTATAGAAATCAAGAGCAAAGTAATCTAATTGTTTTAGTAGCTTAAGAGAATATGAAAAGGGTCAGGAGACATGCAAAGGCAAGGAGCAATATTACAATACGAGCAGCCACATTCTACGATAAATTTTTTTTTATTTGCGTGAAAATTTGACACGATCTAATTTCAATTTGTATGGCAAGCAAAATCGTTGAAACTACAGTCCTTTATAATTATTTGACTATGTTTTCCGAGCCTTCCTGGTGTTTTGTTTGCTTAAAAGTGTAGATCTAAGTATTTAGCTCGAAAATGTAAAGGTTTTTAAACTTGCAGATTATATTTTTTGTATGTATCGAGATCTCGACAACAATTACTGCCTTTATAGTTTCCAAGTTTTGCGTTTAAATTCTATATGTTAATTTGTGTTTATGTTTCCCCGGAGAGAGCAATTTTCTTGGCAAGTCTTATTTCGTCGATATGAGCGAGATTAAAGGGGTTTTTTTTCTATTTCTAAACCCAATTCTAACGGAAAATGAAGCAGCATTTCAAGAAGCCATGCAGCTGCTGTACGTGTTTACAATTAAACCAGTTTACGTTTTTGATCATTTCTTGGTTCCTTATGTATTTATTTCCAGCTCTCATTTTGATGAAAACTTCTCTTGGTTTTTTCTTGGTAAATACGGTATTTATGCGGTGCGCTTTGTGACGCTGTTCAACTTTTACGAGATGTGTATAATTCAAAAACTGTCGCTGGCTTAAGTTACGAAAAGTAAACAAATAATGCTAGGACTTTTAATATTTGATATCTTTCTATTTCCCTTCATAACTTGTATTTTGGGTATGAGTGTACATAAAACATGCGTTCTCGTTAATTATCAGCTCAAGGACAACTCGTCCTCGTTGTCTGATTTTTAAATAGACAGCGAGTAGAGTAGCCAATCAAATAAAAGCATTTGCAATAGTGTTTTATAATGTAAAGGTACGAGCCAAAATTGTTTACATTGCTAAACTGACTATATCTAGGTAAAATATAACTGCACTGAAAACTTTATTGGCAGCAGTACATAGTTGTCTATATAACAAAACAGTTACTACCCCCCTCGTCGGTTGTCGGTCGTGTACGACTCGAGTTTGTAAGATAACTGTTAATTGTGTTCGGTTTTATTTTGTAGGATTTGAATGAACAGGAATATTTTTACAACGGCTCAATTGGAAAATTTGACATAGGGCCAACGGCCGAAGATTATTTGGGTATCAATGAGGCTATCGTCCAGAGGTGTAAACCACAAAATGCTTACAAGTCTATGATGTTGGCCGATGCGGTATGGGCTGGAATGGTTCGTCATGCCAAACAAGTTGATTGTGATGCAAGAGGTAGGCGAAATGCTCGCTACTTATAGCGTAACTGTACATGGATTGATGTTTACACGTTTTTTGTTTTAATTTTGCCTCTACGTACATTGGTATAGCAACGTAGCGCTATTTATTATATGGACAAGGGTGTTTTATAGAGAACTAAAACACTCGTAGAATCCATATGTCACTACATCTGGGACCGCAGATTGTGGAGAGCCGTCAATGAGGCTCCCATATTGTTAACATGTCTTTGAACCTCTATCAGTTCCTTATCACGGTTTCAAACCGATTTCTTGTAATTTTTTGGAATTTGATCTGCGATAGCCTTATCAAGTTTTGGCGTTGTAAAAAGGTCGCATTCTGGAAGAGAAATCTGTTTGAAAATGCCACAAATTTGTGATTGCCGTAAAAATTGGTTTCTAAAAACTCTTTAAATGCTTCAGAACGCCATTGTAGTTTTCTGACAAATAATAATGATCTGAACTATCAAAACTATGATCCGAAATATCTACTGGCTTAGGACAAGTTATGCGTTTGTTGAGTTTATCCACGGTAGAACTGACTGCAGAAATATTATCTAAAATTTGCTGTCAAATCTGGGAGTTAGATTCCCCATGGTTTGTCTAAGAGCTCGATTCATCGCCCACGCTTTTTTGGTCTGTCTGATCTATGCCGTGATTTGTCATGAAGATCTTAAAGCCTCTCTGCTTAAAGGATACTGCTTATCCACAGTAGGTCAATATCGCACTTACTTAAATATAGTTTCAGTTCCTTCGCAAAAAGTCGAATCGAAAAACGTCAAAGCTTGTAAGTCGGGGGTGATGCCTTATATGGTACTGTTTAACGGAAAGATTTCATTGTTACATATTTCTCTATTGTGTAGATCACAGAGACGTCATATATCGTACAAAGAACAAGCCCGGGCACTTCACTTTGACTCGAGCCATACATTTTTTTATTGTTTCACGCACTTTGACGTCGTCTGTACTCTATCACACTACAGAAGCACAAAAATGAAATCTATTTGTTTTGAATAATAAAAATAAGTTTAAATAACGGAGCCCAGAATCCGTGAAAATATTTCACTAAACCATATCACGCCGTCTGATAACGTCATCTGTGCTGTTGTAATGAAATAAAAACACACAGTTTTCTATGCTCGTGAAGATCTAGAACCAACTCTGATGATTATATTCTTGTTAATAGTTCCTATTATGGGATTACAACCTTATCTGTTTACGGCACAAACCGCCTTCCAATGGATAGAACAAAGCGTTTCTCCACCAAGGGACCTTACGGCGTTTACCATGATTTTTCAAATTCGGACTAGGATGCAATTTGACGAAGCTGTTCAGATCGCTTGCTACGGAGACCAAGGGGATGCCTGTCACCTGTCTGTCGTTATCAATGCTAACTACACGTTGCAAGTGGTTATAGGATCGACACGGTGAGTCCATAGAATTGAGACAGTGGCCTCGCCAGGCCATAATTTATTTTTAACTCTATAATGTCGAATCATTGAAAATTTAACACCATGCATTTATTGTCTGTTTAAAATAGCGGGATAAATTTCTGTGAGAAACTCGTCTGTAATTGGCATCATTATACAATGACAATGAAAATATTAATCTATTGGTAAAAATGCTAATGAATTGAGTTGATGTCTATGACTTTCAATTGACTTAGAACTTCATCCTATTCCCCATATTACATAAATCATTCTCTATTGGTGTCTGCCTTTTTGTGACTTGTGACCTTCACAAGGTATTTGAAGGAAATTTAAACACGTTAACGGTTTGCTGGAGCTGGGAAACTGAAAGCAACTGAATCTAATATTTGGAAAGTGCAACTTTAACTCTATTGCAATCTTTTACTTGTTCTTTAGTTTTCTTCTTGATCTTCTCCCACTGAACGACAATAATATACATTTCGTAGTAGTAAAATGGACTAACGACGGAGGAGTTTTTGAACTAATCATCGACGGCGTACTGCAATCGACGAAAACTGGGATTGAAGTAAATGGTAAAATATCTGGTCAAAGTCGATTTATGGTCGGCTCTTCAGTGCCCAGCAAGAGAACACTATTTGGCTTTATTAATAATTTGAACGTTTGGGACAAGGTTTGTGTAATTTAAATTTTTGCCCTACACTTTAGTTGCTTCTATGATTGCATGGTGAAATAAACATGAGTAAAATTTTATGCTGTTGCGTTGTTTTTCCACAAACGTATACTCAGGTATCGCGTTTTTTAGCAAAAGCAATAATTCTGCAAACCCGAGTCGTGTATGAACGAATAGGCGACAACTTAAAATATGTATAAAGACAACTACTCCGTTTATTAACTTTTTAATAAACACTTTTTAGCCTCTAAGAACGGAAATTGCTTTTTTGCTATCATTAATAACTTTCAAAACCCACCTCGAATGCAAACTATTGCTTCCTGTACACTCATGCAAAATCTGAGAAGTGAACATTTTTGAGTCGATTTTCTCCCCAATTGTGACTTGAATAAATAATTAGATTAAAAATTAAAGTAAGTGTAAAGCGAAATTCCAAGCCAACATTTTTTGTTCTCAGTGAATTGCTTATTTCTAGATCTTGAGATATTTTAATATCATACTTGCGACATCAAAGTTCGTAATCATAATTTGAAACCGCAGTTTTTTCTTTGGGAGGGTAGCAAATAAAAATGCAAGTGCCCTATGCCAACTTACACATGTATTTTATACTCTGTACGTTAGGTCAATTTATCCTAGATGCTGTATGAGAAAACTATGTAGCGCTAAAACCTCATCGTTTACTGTCATGTCAGTATGATATTTGCATTATATTTAAAATGAAATATCTTAAGAAGGAAGCTAGAAGGTGAAATTCTGAATTCCTTTCAATCTACATAATGCCTACAATACGTCGGAGTAGAATTTCGTTAGTTTATTAAATATTTTTGTAAATAATTTGTACTTTATTCATGAATAGACTGTAAATCAAATTTACAGCGAATGCACAGGGTGTCTCAAAAACCGAATCTAATTTGGAAAGTGATTACGCGGAAAATAATACAGTATATTTAGGGGAGCCATCATGCTTTTAACCCATTGTATGACATATTTTTTCAAATGAAATGACAAAATGAGGGGATACGGGTTGAGTGAAAAACCGTGCTAAATCAATCGTATGTTTCGGTAGTGTTTGCACTTTTCTCTTACCCACGCTGCCCATTGTGTCAGTGATCATGCCTCCTTAACTATTATGCCTCGATTTTGCGTAAGCCAGTGAGTTGTTATTTCTCGTCTCATTTGCAGATCATATCGGATGAAATGTTGTACCTGATGACTCTGGAGCCCGGATATGACATGGGCAACGTTGTCGCATGGAAAGATTTTACCAGACCTGAAAGCATTCCAGAAGAACAGTTCAAAATATCTAAAACAGATTTAAATTTCCGCGTTGAAACAAGTAAGAGGGGCAAAATTAATTGGGTTTAACTACCTTGTACGTTTGTATGGTAATTACAATTATACAAAAGTATATTATTGTGGAACACCACGTAAATTTGTCATCAAAAAGCTTTCAATCAGCGAGCTTGGATCAGGGAACCATTCACGAAATACCGTTGTCCACGACAAAATAAATACATTTCATCCACAAAATACAAAGAAAATAATAGTCATAAAACTGTGTTTACATGTGGTATAAAACATAAGTAAATTTTTACAAAACTTTATCAGATATACAGCACTCCTGCCCGTGTTTTGAATATTACTTTAAACCAGCAGCGTAACCATTCGCACAGTTACGTGGTTTTTGTGTATTTTTTGTAGTTGGTAAAAACAATGTTGAGCTCAACTTCGCTCAACCATTTCCTGCCTACATCTCTACAGACTATGGTTGTTGTCACAGAAAATATGGAATTTCGTTTACAATGTGGCTAAAATTGAAAGTCCTGCCGGCAAACATTCTTCGTCTTTACATGCCTAAGAAAACAGTTCCCGATATAACAGTGAGGATTTCATCTAACGGTGACATAACATTCTCTCTTAAAGGTGAAAACATTAGGTTAGTTCCACGTATGATTAACTCTAGCAGTGTTATTTGGCAAACATTACTTCTGGGGAAATGACGGCTTGTGATTGGCTGAGAAGCATTTTAGCCGGCCCATGGACCGGCTGGTCCATTACAGAAAAATTCAAAATGGCCTCCAGTAAAAATTGTTTTTATTTTTTATACTTTTGATGAAATTAAACAAATGAAGCAACGAGTAATAGTTTTTTTGTATTTTAAAGCTTTTGTGTGTCGTTTTATTTCCAAGACTATTTTGAAATTGTGGTGTGGAAAATTTTTGATGCTAAAACGACTATTGATGATATTTTGACTGTTAATGACTGTTCTGTCGCTCACTAAGTCCCTCAGATCAACCAATTAAAATTTGTTCTGTTATCTTTATTTTCACCTTTTGGATAATACAACTTCCTTTTTAGAAATCTTATCCAGGGCCTTTTTTAAGAAATTGCCCGTGGGGGGGGGGGGGCTGGTGTACATGAGGGACCTTTTGGTTATGACCGAAGGGACCAGAAAATTGTGGGATATGCTGACATAGTTTCTATATTTATTATTGAATGAAAAATATTCTTAAAATGTTACAATCAGTTATTATTAGTCAGCATTTTCGCTGATCAACGCACTGTTTTTTTTGTTTAATATATCGTTAACAGCGAGGAGCTGACAACATTAAGCAAAACATGCTTAAATCTCAATCTATACAAAATATGAAATCTTTCAACTTATACAGTGATAGTAAATTGGGACTTAGGTCAAGGCTAAGAGATTTTAAATGATGTGTAATGTCTTAGAATGACAATATGAACGGATTGAACATTTTATCTTATTTGGCTAAAGTTAAACTTCAATCATAGGCTATTCAAAAAACTTCTTAATAAAGTCTCTTTCAATATATGTGCTGGTAACTGGCAATTTCATTCTTCGATCCTTCCTAAGCATGAAATTCTGAACAGCCGGTCGTGGATCATAAAGTGCTGTGGCAACACCATTCCAGTGAATTAATAGTCGATCAATTAATGTTGTATCGGAGGTTGATGTTCTTAGATCAGAGAAGAGCATGTTATATGTCGACATACACCTCTCTGCAGTCATGCTGTGGGGCGAGACGACACAGAACGTTGAAAGGAACTCAGTAGCAGGTGGCTTGCTACCTCTCAGCATTGAATATAGTCGAACACCGTAGTCATGAGCGGATATTTCATCTCCAGGCTTCATTGAGTCGAAATTTTCGAGTACTGCATTCATGAACTTGTCTTGGTCTTCTATGTTACATAATGCAAAAAGAGGAAGAGATGCATTAATGAACTCGATAGCCGTCGTAGCTGTTGTGATCTCTATCACCTGCTTGACAACTTCGTTTTGCTCATCATTTAGCTGAGTCTATAGTTTAAAAATAAAAGAGTTGCAAATACATGAATACGCATATCATTACTCTTTCGATAGCGACTTTACTTAGCTACATTCAGAAAATTTTTTGAAGATGCTATAACTTCAACTCTAATCGGTTCTTTTCCCCGGCGAAACGTGGTCACCAACGAATGAACAGTTGATCTTTGCTCACTGAATGCATCAGCCTCGCCAGACAATTGTAATCTTTTCTGAAGTCGTTCTTCTTGACCGCCTAAGGTATCAAAGGGAATTAAGTGATATGCCACCAACAAACATTTTTACGCATATTTTTGTATACTTTACCTGGGTATGGCTTATTCTTCGTTAGGACCAATTTTTGCATTGCTACGTCTTTGTATCTGAGAATATCAGGGAGAATGAAGTGTTCTTTTTGACATTCTTTCTCCATATACCGGAAGATGGAGCAGACGTCAACCATGAGAGCAGTAAGCCATATTTGAATGCCTGAAGGAAGCCAGGTTTTGAGGAATCCTTTGGCTTTCTCCTTCTCTTTCTTACCATAACCGTGGTCCCGGGAATCGGAATCAGCAACTTTCTTCCAATGGAGACGACAGCTATCAAAGTTGTAAAGGACCGCCTCACACAACTGTACAAGGTGTTGCCCGAATCTCACTTCGTGGTGAGCTGGAAATGATTTCATCTTTGGAAACAAGGTCTTTAGCTCTTTGGTGCGCAGACCAGATGTACGATAATAAGTTGCAACAGCAACAGCAACAACATTAGCTTTCCAAATTGTCAACTCTGGAACTGATGCAACGAGATCTTCCATGGCCAAATCTGACCTGTGACAAGCACACCATAGGTTAAATGATGGCTAACATATTCATCCATTTGCACCCATAGACCCGATTTTTGGCCTGTGTTTGCAGACTCGCCATCAGTGGTAAGTCCTGAATATTTTGATTTGATAACCATATCATCAAGCCCAACACCATTAATGAAGAAACAACCGCATCTAAGAAACCCTCGGCACCGCATTTCTCGACTTGCGTAACACTTAAGAAACGTGTTTGAATTGAAAGTGGATTTTCTTCAGAATTGAAACGAACAAGCACAATTAAATTTCTTGTCCTGCTGTTTTGTGTCAACGGATCCATCTACTTAAACCGCGAACCGAAGGCATGTTCGAAGTTCCTCATTCAACTTTTGTCGTTCAAGATCACCTTGAATGTGAAGCATTTCAGCGTAATGGCCAGGATCTCGGTAGTGCAATTGGATTGCTTGAGGTTGAAACTCAGAAAATTTTATTCCACCTTCAGGAGAATCATTCGTATACTTGATAAATTGCTCTTCTGCATGCAGTTGAGACAACGATCGTGAGGGCCAGGACCAGGCAGCAGACGTCAGCAATTTGCTGTCGTTGTAGACATCAACAGCCATATGTGCCAGTGTCCTGATGACGCTTGGATCGTGATTCTGTAGCGTCCGTAACCAGGGATGATTTGGAGCCTTTGTAGCCCATTGGTTGGATAGTGTTTTCAACTTAGCGGCAACGTCTTGGGCGGCACCGAGTAAATGATCCATGACATCCTGCATTTTCTTTTTCCCGTCACAGCGAACACCGTACGCAAGATACACCTGATGGTTGGTAGAAAATCGTTTTGCCTCTTCTTCATACTCAGCACACACAAGACATTTAACGAATGACCGAGTTTTACTTTTTTCCTGATTTGCACTTCGAGTCTTGGACTTGTCTTTGTAAAGATGAAGTACACCAGGCCCTGCCTTTTTAACAATAGCGTTTATGTTCAACGGATAACCACGATACAGATAAACTTGGCAACTTTGGTTGGACACTTGGCACGTCTCACGACATGTTCCGTCATTCTCCGTTGATGGGACAACAGTCGAATTGGTCGAAGTGTCTCTGTCACAATTTACAGTTGTACAATTAACCACACAATGCTTGTCTTGACAATTGTCACAAGTGCTTAGACTTTCACTGCCCATAGGGCTATTCGATCTAAACTCTTCCTGGACGTCCTCTGAGCTTGGAGCCCATTCTGGTATATCAGCCTCTTGAACGTCCTCTAAGTTTGCAACCCGGTTGGGTATGCGAGATTGATTGCAATCTCCAGTGTCTTTGGAGAAAAATGAAGTTATCTTTTTGCATTTACTTGCTTCCTTTTGGAGAATTTTTTCACTTTCTGCCTTTCGTTTTGTTGCATTAGGCGTCCTCAATCACATTAAAAGCGATTGAATTATTTGAATACTCCAATACACATTCTGACATTCATATGATTAAAATAATTACATATTAAAATGAAATCCCGAAAAGATGTTATAAAAACAATTTAAAAACACAAATGTCGAAAAACAACTAGGTCAATTGCAAATGCGCCTGCGTTATGAACTGATTGATGTAGATGTACTTCGTTTTACACAGATATAAAGTAGACAACTGACCTGAATAAACTGTACTATTCGGTTATTATTAATCTAAATGGTAGGAAATTTAACTGTCCCCACCCACTGCCAAGAGCAGTACATACATTTTTATTTCATGCTACGTGCTAAAGTAACAACATGACAACTTAGTGGGGGGGGGGGGGGGCAAAATCCATCAGTGGGGGGGGGGGGCAATGGAGGGGGTGGGGGGTCCTTCCCCCCCCCCCCCACGTATATAGTTAAAAAAGGCCCTGATCTTATCCCTTTTCTTCTCTTAACTTTTCACTTAGTTTGATTGTGTATATACCTCGTAGTGTGATAATTAACTGTAATTCTACGAACTGGAGTCATATATGATTTATGTACGACGAGAGTGAATAGAATAACTGTTTTGTTATAAAGACAACTGCTACCAAAAAAACTTCTCAGTGCAGTTGAATTTTACTAAAATATAGTCAGTTTAGAAATGTAAACAACTTGAACTTATACCGTACATAAAACATTACTTATCGTTATTTAAAAAAAATGTTTTCACAAATTTTGCAAAAGCTTCAAATTCTTAAAAAATATAAATGCTTTGGGCGAAGCAAGTGCTTTTTGACCTCAAAATTGAGCTCAATTTTTGTTATTATAGCAATTCAAAACAATTATAATATTTTCCAGTTTTCGGGAGACTTATTCAGTATTAAGTCCTAAAAAAATTGTATTTTGTACTTGTTTAGATGACTTTTAAATCAAGTGCTAAGATTCAAAATCTTTATCTAGGTTTAGGTGTTGTACTTACGGCTAAGAATGGCTGTCAAAATACTCAAAACAAGATTTTTTGCAATCGAAAAACTCTCAGCCGCCATCTTGGTTTTTCTACTAGTATGATATGAGCTAATATTTTAATAGTAGGGGAGCGAATCAGATTACAGAACACTTAATATCAGTTGGCAGTCTATATAATAAAATTGTATATTGCATGAGTAAACACCTACCTAGAACCTGTTTTGTGATAGGCTTTCTGGAAAAAAGATGTTAATGATTGGTTAGTAATCATTGTTAATAATCGTTGTTAATGATTGGTGTTAATGTTTCGCTGTTCTTCCTCCCCCCCCCCCCCCCCCCGCCTTGCTCTCTTACCCTTCCTCCAAAGGCAGTCTTTCCACAATATATTTATTAGCTTTCTGAATCATCAATTCAATTCATTACGGCTGAATTCCTCTTCTCCTCCCTCCCTCGGTGCTTTGTAAAAGAAATTTGCTTAAAACATTAATTTCATCTGTTTGTACACAATTTAGTATGTTCGTACAAACGCAATATATTTTAAGCAAGGAAATGTTCTTAAGCATTGTCTAATTGATTTTAGTTTGGGAAGTTGGCCTGCACAATCATCTGGATTACACGCTGACAAATGCTACAATTATCTGGCTTTGACATGGTCTCAGAGTGGCGATTTATATCTTATTTTAAACGGCATACAAAAGCACGTCAGCTCTAGTTTCGCACGAGGTTTTTACTACAGCCTAGAGGACAAAGGTTTTAGGTGGATAATTGGAGGTAACTATTCAATTCAATTTTTTCAAGTAATCAATGGTTAGGTTGAAGTAATTACAAGAATTTTATAATGCCAATTTTCTTTATGCTTCGAAAATGCTGTTTTCTTAAAAAACACTTTTTGTCGTTATAGTATTTTAAATTTTTCGTACAATACAATATACAATACAATTTCGGTTCAACGCTAAATACAAAATTTGAAATATATAGTTCACCGTGCAGATGTAGCACGATCATTCTCTAAAATTGAACTGATTTTTTATGGCGCCAGCAATAAAAATGTCCACATTTAGTTTACCAGTTCTTACGCACGAAAGCCGTTTTTGTATAAGATATTTGTGACATTACTATAACCACCTTAACCTGAGTACGTCATCTTTACATCTTTAGAAAGAGAGAATGGGTTTGGGATTGTTGGCAGCGTAGCCCGAATGAACATGTGGTTATATAAAATCCCATTGCCTGCCTTAATCGCGATGTCTCGTGGAATCAACGCAATTGGTTCTAGACAAATATCGTGGGAATCCTTGATGAACAGTTTTCATGGAAATGTGGAGAAAATAGACGGAAATATTTACTACCTTCCAGGTACGTTGGTATAATTTTTTAACTACACTGTCATCGGAATATGTCAACTTTAAGGGTATAGTAACTGGATTGAAACGCAATATTTTGCTCAGTTAATATATAAACGTCATGCCATGTCTTCTCTTATATGAATAGTGCATGGAAATTAATCTCATATGAATAGTGGAAATTAAAAATATATATATATATATATATATATATATATATATATATATATATATATATATATATATATATATATATATATATATATATATATATATATATATATATATATATAATGTTTTTAGAACATAAAAGGCATCAATTCGGGTGAATAAAAATTTAATGAACTAAATCATAAATTAAAAATTTAAAATCACTGCTACTCGACGATCTTCAGGCAGTATGATTAAAGTTCCTTTGGACTTGGTATATATAAGGTTTGGTGCTAGATTATTTACATTTGGTTAATTAGTTATTCCTGAGTGATTACAGTAGAGTAATATGCATTATAAATTAAAACCGTTAAGAAGCGGATTGTATTATTTACACTTGGAGTCTTCTTAGTACCGTTTTTACCTTGTCCCGTTCTTATAGTTAGTTATATAGAACTTATTTTCATGGCGGCATTTCGAAACTTGTTCGTCCCTTTTATTTAGGAGGTTATTGCCTTTAAAGTTCAGGATATGGAACTTCTCTGCTATGCACAGATTGCAGCGTTTTGACTTGTTGTTATAGGGGCTTGCTTTGTGATAATCGACCATTT
This sequence comes from Muricea muricata, assembly GCA_963855995.1. NCBI lineage: Eukaryota > Metazoa > Cnidaria > Anthozoa > Malacalcyonacea > Plexauridae > Muricea > Muricea muricata. Next base: position 3,769,128 of record OY979723.1, on the reverse strand, counting down.
GATGTTGTATTGTTTTCCTTTGTTTTTCAACTTCCAAACATGCTTCGAGAGTTCAGTGCAGTTGCTGTGCTTCTCATGCTTGAACGAACTTGTGTGCTGATTAAATCTTAATTTAAATGGGCCTTCTGTTAATCCGATGTAACTTTTTCCCAATGGATCATCATCCGTACTCACATTCGCCATGTAAACAACTCCTGAGGATAAACAATTGTTGTCGAGTGAGCATTGTTCTCTTACTCTGCAATTACATGTATGGCCTTGATCGTTGATCGTATTGCTCTCATTAAGAATTTTACTATTGTGCTGTTTAACAATGTTTTCCATATTTTGGCAACATCCGTAGCTCACTTTAACGTTGTTTTTGTTGAAAATCTTGTGGTGTTTATTATTTACCGGGAAGTGCTTCTCAATAAGGTTTAGGAATTGTTTTCCAACGTTAGTTCTTACGTTTTTGTTGTATGGTGGATTGTACCAAATAATGTTCCTTCTCCTGTTCTTGGGTCGCTTTTGGGCCGTTTGCGTAGCAGGGTTGCTATAGGACAGCTCTTCAGTGTAACCACTGGCCTGCAGAGCTCTCTGATAACACCGTTTACTGCTATTAAAGGCTTCCTCGTTGCACGATATATCGCTCAGCCGGTGGTTGATGTTATCTGGTAAATGTTCCAGAATGGAAGGTGGGTGGTTTGATCTTACGTTAACATAGAGTGGCTGGTTGTTTGGTTTCATATAAGGTTTGTATGTGCCGTTTGTTAGGTTGAAGGTTACATCCAAGAAATTCACTGCCTTAAGATTGCATGCAATTGATATCTTTAAGCCGTGTTCGCTAAAGCACTTGGTAATATCTTTCCTGATTCTATCTGCTTGCGGTCCCGATATTTCATAAAATGCTGCCAACCCGTCATCTCGGTATAATCCTATGCTTCCGTTGCTTGAATACTTGCTATTTAGCTGGCTTAATATGTATAAACCGACAAGCTCGCATATCTCTGCGCCGTCAAAAGACCCCATCGTAACATCAAACGTACTGTTGTTTTTCTTTACCCAGGCAGTATTTTTGTCGAATAGCAGTGATTTCCTAGCGTGCATTATGGTGTTTATATCCTGCTCCGATATCTCAGTGAACTGTCTCGCATAGTCAATTGCCTTATTTAATAGGTCTTCAGAAATGGAGGAGTAAAAATTATCTATGTCAAATGTTATAAAGCTGTATTTGTCTTTATTGGGTATATTGTTAAACCACTCGATGACCGATTTTGAATTTTTCCATTGGTTCAGCTGCGTTTTACTTCTAATTTCATCATTTATTCTTTCCACGATTTGCTTGCTTACCCGTCCGAGTTCTGTTTTTGCAGGATTGATCAGTCGGCAAGTGGGTTTTTGTTGGAAGTTGGGCTTGCGGTCTTTTAGTGACATGAACGCTTGTCTTTTTGCCATGTGCTCTACTTTATCCCCAATGTTTAGTTGTGCTGCTAGTTTCTTTGCTTCGTTGTTAATATCGTCGAACGCCGATTCGTCTGCCTTTTTATAAGCCTTTGTAATGTTGTCGTGAAGTAATTTTTGGTATTGGTCTTTCTCGAGCTTGTAAAGGTTCCGAACCTTTTCTCGAGCTTGTAAAGGAGTCTTTGGGTGGGGTCTTTTGACGGCGCAGAGATATGCGAGCTTGTCGGTTTATACATATTAAGCCAGCTAAATAGCAAGTATTCAAGCAACGGAAGCATAGGATTATACCGAGATGACGGGTTGGCAACATTTTATGAAATATCGGGACCGCAAGCAGATAGAATCAGGAAAGATATTACCAAGTGCTTTAGCGAACACGGCTTAAAGATATCAATTGCATGCAATCTTAAGGCAGTGAATTTCTTGGATGTAACCTTCAACCTAACAAACGGCACATACAAACCTTATATGAAACCAAACAACCAGCCACTCTATGTTAACGTAAGATCAAACCACCCACCTTCCATTCTGAAACATTTACCAGATAACATCAACCACCGGCTGAGCGATATATCGTGCAACGAGGAAGCCTTTAATAGCAGTAAACTGTGTTATCAGAGAGCTCTGCAGGCCAGTGGTTACACTGAAGAGCTGTCCTATAGCAACCCTGCTACGCGAACGGCCCAAAAGCGACCCAAGAACAGGAGAAGGAACATTATTTGGTACAATCCACCATACAACAAAAACGTAAGAACTAACGTTGGAAAACAATTCCTAAACCTTATTGAGAAGCACTTCCCGGTAAATAATAAACACCACAAGATTTTCAACAAAAACAACGTTAAAGTGAGCTACGGATGTTGCCAAAATATGGAAAACATTGTTAAACAGCACAATAGTAAAATTCTTAATGAGAGCAATACGATCAACGATCAAGGCCATACATGTAATTGCAGAGTAAGAGAACAATGTATATATATATATATATATATAATATTTAAAACACGCGCAGGAGTGCTTTATCAGTTACACAACGCGAGGCAAAGCCGAGTGTTGTATATCTGATAAATCGCGAATTGCGAGTGTTTTAAATGACTTCTAAATTATTGATTCATTTTATACCCCTCTTTTCTGTTTGTATATATAAAAGAATTTTCAATATAGATGTTGTATAAGCCGAGAAAATCGAAGTAAAAGATTTGTGAAAATTGACATGTGTTTTATCACATATATAGTTACGTTCCATAGTTATTCGATTGAGCTGAACCCATAAATTTTCTGTGGGGTTCAAGTCGGGAGATGGCGCAGGTCATTTCGTTACAGTCACTTTCTTATTTGCATGATATCGATGGACCAACTCCACTTGTGTGTTTTGGATCGTTGTCATGCTAAAAAAAATTATTTAATTCCATAGAATCGACGAGACTTATTTAGAAACAGTGGACGGTCCGTAGCATTTTTTTGCCATATTACTTCACACTTTCTACAGCAACATTTACCTTCTAGTGTTTGTGGTACAATTTTATCATGTCCGTATAAACGCGCAATGCGGAATGATATGCAACAAATGTACTACATTGGATTTCTCGTCGACAGATCAACGGGTTTTACATATTTTCCTTATGCTAGGCTTTTACTCATTAGGGGCTAATTTAAACGCATAGCTACGTTTTGGCCACGGCATTGCCACAATATGATACCCGTCAGATTTCTTTTAAGTTTATCTGATTTCAAAAGAAGTTATAGCTGGGCACAACATAAATACATGAATATAGCCCTCGTCAAATCAATGCTCTGATCATGACATGACCCTGCTGGCATGTGTCACTGCATGATTTCTAAGCCAACTAAATAGCCTAATGATATTTCTTTTAATTGCCAATTATTATTGCTTATTAAGTATCACCTGAAAGACTGATTAATTTGATCATTTGTAGATTTCATAGCGCAAAAAAAGAGAGACCAGCACTGCAACAATGTACACGAAGGGTGTGATGGAAAATGTCGTGCCAGAATCGGTACGTATCCAGGTTATGGTGCGAGGTGGGGCTGCTTTTGTGAAGAAAACTTGTCAGAAGATATGAATTACAACAATGGACCTGGATATTATAGTGAACGTTTTATTCTTCCAAAAATTAATTGATACCATTCCTAACAGGCACTGTAAGCACTGCTAACACATGCAATTTATTTACTTAATAATGCTTTTTAAGTATCCTGACTGGTTCCCAAAGCAGGATTTCTGAAGCAATAGTTACGGCTCGGGGTGCTTTCTATAAAAAAAAGGACTGCTAACGAAGGTCGTTATGACGTTTCATTCTTTTGACACAATCAAACAAACGAAGTAAAATGTTGATTTTACTCCGAAAACAAATTCCTTAAACAGTTTTTAATTATGCAAATCTAACGAAAAACAAGAAGAAATTGGTAAATTTTTAGAGCATCACTCAATGTTTCGGCCGACCTTTCCAACGATCTACTTTTATGTTTAACATGAACATAAACAAAAAATACATGCCTTCTAAAATGTTTGAAATTGTAATACTTAAATTGCAAAATTGGCTTAAAAGACTTTTTAATGCAAATGCTATATAGAGTCTATCAACATTGTTCTTAAGTTTTCAGAACTAAATTATACATATGTACAACAGAATTGCATGTTATTATATAATAATTATTTAACTCTTTATTATACGTATATATAGTTACCTCGCTTTTAGAGACTAATTGTTAATTAATTGATATTTGAAAAGTCGTAAGAATCTTGAAAAATATGTTATCTATTAGAATTTCCGTAAAGAAACTCACGATTATTAATGTTAATTGAATTGATTGTAAATTTAGTGGTGTTACGAGTTGAATTAATAGTAAATTTAGTGGTGTTACGACCTGTTGTCACGTATTTTATACTTAATCACTATTTAACTAGAAAACAGTGATTAAATAAGTGATTAAGAGTTTCATGCAACTGGTTCTCAATATGCAAAAAATCACTAAAATCGCTTGCATGAATTGAATTTTCATACTTCCCGAAAAAGCCATCATGAAAAACTAAGTTCATTTGAATACGACTTTTAAAAGAAACCCAGCTAAATACTAGAGCTTTGGCACTTCAGAAAAGCTTTTGCTTTTTGTAAGTTAGGGTTATGTCAGTGAACTAGAAATAACTGGAACGCTACCTTCAGTTAAACTTGTAATGCGTTAATGAGGCCAAACTTTACGTCCAGTGAAGCTTGCCTGGACGTAAAGTCTCGCGAGTTCAGCTGCGCGACATTCCCGCGTGGTAACTCCAAGCGAGCTTGCATGTTGCCAAGCTCCTGTTGTTTTCACGATTTTTAGCTTAAAAGCGAACCATATTTTCAGAGTTAATACCAACGAATTAGCGAAATAAAGATTTTTTTGGTTTGAAGACGACTCGTGATGTGGAAAAACGAATGGAAAAATGAGCCTGGATGAAATCAGGGTAGTTCAAAATGTTGTATATTGTATTTTTGGTTTTTATTTCAATTCCCCTGTTGCGAACATTATACCTGCATCTAATATTTTAAAAAGAAAATATCTTTTTGCAAATACTGTATTTATTTTTAGTGGATCAAAAATTTCAGTAAAAAATGGTCAGAATGTGGGGAAAAGTGCGAGAAAACACAGAAATTTCTAAGCCGACAAAAGTCGCAAAATGGCTTTCACTCCTCGACATAATTTTAATGCAAAAAGATATCTTTTAACTGCCATTAATAACGCAAAAATGAAAAAAAAAACTAAAATTTAATCTTTACCTGCAAGTTTTACTGAAAAAAAAACATTAGGACTAAAAGGACTTAAATATTTTCTTTTTGTGATTTCGAGCCAGTTTTGACAAATATAAAACCCGTGTATTGTTTTCACCGCACTTGTTGCGTACGTGAAAAGACTGGGACCAGCCGTGAAGTTTGGCTTCGCATTTCCGGTCTGACGTAGTGCTTCTGCTTTATTTAGTTTGATGGGCTATGTGGACACTGACGTCTCAAAATTGTTGTCTTGTTTAAATTTAAAAGCTCGAATCTTGAGTATACAAAATGTTATTCTACGGCTGTATGTTTTTTCTTGTATGAATTCATTAACTGTGCACCCATGTTTTGACCTCATAGGACATAAATCAGAACAATAACATTTTTAGTCACGTGACTCAGCCTTCCTAACATGCCTGTGCTTCTATTAACTATTACCAGAACAATGTTATTCAACATGTGAATAATCCAAAGACGAGAATTGGGTGGCAACGGTGTAAACAAACGATAGCCGTTTGTGTCTATTAGAGCGTTATATTAGAGAGGTTCAGATTTGACTTCCACTACCACTTCTGCTACCTTATCCAAATTTTTAAGCAATCTGATTGGTTAGTTAGGTAGACCAAGCTCGTCTGATTCGCTTAAAGATGAGGTAGTGGTAGCGGAAGTTAAATCTGAACCTCTATTAAAATCGCATAAAACGGTGCGTTAAGCAATCAGTGTAGCTCAAAAACAATGTCCACCTGTGATGAACATAAATTTGGAAAAGTCAACGTAAATTATCGTAAACTGCAATAGTCATACACTGATACACAATCTGCACTTAGCCTTTACACAGCATGCTTCGATACCTAAACCTCGCCATCAACAACAGCGGTGGACTGTACATAGACTGCTTTTCTCAACACAGAATGTTTATCAATTTAACTGATAGAACTTCTCATTAGTTTTTGCCCTCGTGAGCTTAAAGCCTAGTTCCAACAAGCAACATAAGCACGAGCTAAACAAAAAACAAAGAAGTCGAGTGAAGTGTGCGACCATACCGTAAGACAACGAGCATATAAGCTATGGAAGAACTAAAGTAAATTACTTTTTTTGTCTTGAAAATGCTCAGAGGAACATTATTGGCCTCCCTGAAAATCACTACGGTGAGCGGAGCACTCCTGCTAAAATATTGTTCTAATAATAAAAAAATAATATTGCTTTGCTTTCTTGCATGTCTTGCGTTGCCAGTAAGAATCAGATTTACCTTTAAGTGCTTGGTATTGGAACTCTAACAATAAATCTTGTTCAGTAACGTGCGAGTTTTTTACATATGTCCTCAGCGAGTGTATCTAAAAGTCGAGGGTCGAGAGTCGAGAGTAAACGTCGAGAGTAAAAAGTCGAGAGTCGAGAATAAATGTCGAGAGTCGAGAGTAAAAAGTCGAGAGTAAAAAATCGAGAGTAATTGTCAGTGGACAAATGTCCCAGGAACAACAAAGTAGATATATTTTTAACAAAATATGCAGAAGAATCCGCTTTTTACAGGGCTCGTATATATAAACTCAGAATTGTATGGTTCGTTAGATTGTGCTCAACGTACAAAACTGCATGAACTTTCGTTTAAAATAGACGTACGTTAAATGAAAAAAGTGAGGTTTTCCAATGCTTCATGCTCTACGCATAATTATTCTTTTATTCGGAGCAGCTATGGAATCTAAATCTGCGAAATAGATAAACTTGAAATTCAGGGGACCGCAGAGGCGTTTATATGTTAGTTTTGGGTTCCTCTTTATTTGGTAAATCTATAAAAAGGAAATTTATATTTAGCTTATACCTGCGTTATTATTGTTGACTGCATGATAGCTATTTTCATGTGAAAGATTGTGTTTCAATTAAATTGTACTGTTTCAAATATTGTACGGATATTGTTTCCTTGATTGTTTACGCTCTATTTTCTCGTGCATGTATATCCAGGAAGAGAAATTATTTCCGTAGTCGTGCATATTTTGTTAAAAATATATCTACTTTGTTGTTCCTGAGACATTTGTCCACTCTCGACAATTACTCTCGATTTTTTACTCTCAACTCTCGACTTTTTACTCTCGACTCTCGACGTTTACTCTCGACTCTCGACATTTACTCTCCACTCTCGACTTTTTACTCTCGACTCTCGACATTTACTCTCGACTCTCGAGAGTCTTTACTCTCGACATTTACTCTCGACTCTCTTGTTGAATTTCACCTACACAGTGTGAGTAAAAAAGCACAACTGATGCCCTTTCATATTCAAATTAGCTGCATAGCGGGTGTAATTTCATGACAGAAGTTGCATAAATATATCTCATAGGTATACATTCTACAGTGTGTCCCAAAAAAAAGGCTACCCTTTGAGATCAAGCAATAGTGTCGAGCCCTCGAATTTGATTGTTTTGACTCCCTCTAATGAGCAAAAAAATGCGTAATTCTCTGCTACACTGAGATTTTTTATGCTTACGTTGCAAATAATTGAATTGTTCTGCCAAAATAACAGAGAATGGGCTCCTTCGGCCCGCTAGGGGATTAAATGAATTTGAACGTGCGGCGCTAACGCTTGATATCAAAGGATAGCCTTTTTTCTGGGACACACTGTATTTAGGAAACTTCTGCCAAATTGCTGTCGCTATGCAGCTGTACTGTCAAATTGCAGTTGCTATGTGTCTAATTTGAATATGAAAGGCATTAGTTGTTTTTTTACTCACCCTGTATTAGTTTGCGGCTAATTTGAACAATGAAGGTACAGGCTTGTCTGGTTTGCCACATTACGTCAATAAATTAGCCAAATTTTTAACAATGCTCGTTGCTTTTCTGAGTATTTGTCTTTTGTTTTCTCGACAGGGTTTTTTCGACGGCACTAACAGCTGGCTTAATTATTCAAAAATACAGCAAGAGCGATGTTTGTGCATTTTCACCTCAATCGCCTTTTCGAAAGCTTGAGAGAAAAGCAAACGTAGACTTCTATGCTATTACTTGACGACTTGTCCGTCCACTGGCTCCAGTAATGTTAACGTTTTCATTTCACAAAGCGAATAATAAGAAACAAACACCGCTTCAAGCGAACTGAGATGGACCGCCTCTACAACTAAACATCGAGGTAATTGTACTAAGACTACTTAAAATCAATGTTGTTTAAATGCTTGCATGGTTATGGTTTAGCTAGCGCTAGCGTAAGGTTTGTCTCACGCTACTTGAAGTCTCTTAGCTATATCTACTTCTTGAATGCATGTACTTAATTCAAACCTGTTTTCACGCATTTCGAATGAATTTTATCCGTCCATACCATAGATATCTCATATACACTAGATGGTGCTGGTCGTTCCCACAAAGTTGACACAGAGGATGATAATTTGTGTATTTTGTATTGCGGAAATGGACAAAGTTGACAATAAATCTTGTTCTATGCAGCTAAAGATATTTAATACACAAATTCAGAAAAGTATAGTGTTTTCTTTGGCATTTTTTTGAAGAGTGGGAATGACCAATATGGCCGCCGCCTATTGTTATGAGGAGATACCGCTGAGATTTTTGCTTCACCTTTGATATGCAGATGCGCTATTTAGTGCATATGAGATATCTATGGTCTAGACGAGTAATAATTAAAAAAATTTCTATTTGACCTGAATGCATAGCTATAGCTATTTGCATTCAGAATTTGTATTTCGATATGTGAATTTTGTTTCTCTCGGCTGCTTGCTTGTTATATGAGTATCCTCGCTTTATCCTTAAAACTCGCTTCACACAACAGCTGCACGCTATCTTAGCTACTAACTTTTGGTTACTGGTAAATAAACCCACCCTCTTGGTCTTTCCTTAAAAATTGCAACACTATATACACATCGTCACGTGGCTCACAGAGCAGCCAGTAGCCACCAAAATAATATTTATTATCTTACTTTTGAATTACGTCATAATATCCATGCTTCGTTCTTAATATGAAAACTAACTGCGAAGCAGTACACATCAAAATAAAATAACTTGCTTTAGAACTCGGTATAGACAGAGACCATACCGGGTACGCGAGCTACTGATTGGGACCCCGCTAGGCGGCTAAAAGTGCAAAAAGGCTATATTTTTGGGGGTTTTTTCTACCTCTTCTCAACGCAACAGTTGGAAAGGTGATTAAAAAGTATCATGATTATTTATTTTCTGGTTCGTTTACCAAATAAGCTTAAGCTTTGTTGAAAGATGCGGTTTTTACACAGCAAATTTTATTACGATTTGATTCTGCCAAAACATATAATAATATTATGTAATTTTTGACAAAATTTAATGCCAAAATTTCAAGCACAAAAATCATTCTTAAACTGCAGGTTGCTAGTTAAAGTATGCTGAACAATTTAGTGCTTTTTACATTGGAATAAATTGTATCTACTTTTAATGTAACACTCGCGACTTTCAATGATGTTGCGAGATTGGGGGCAAATCGTAGTCCCGGATGCAGGGCAAGGCGCTTATTGGTTGAGCTAATGCTTCCTTAGCAACAGCAGAATCTGTATGAAATGTTTTCTTCATCGATCGCCTCGCCTGGAGTCTCGCCTGGACAGGCGATTTTAAATCTCGCCTCGCCTGAAGTCTCGCCTGGACAGGCAATTTTAAATCTCTTAAACAATTCATGGCAGATGTTTTGAAATTAAACGGCGACTGGACACAGCCGGGTGGTGGTAAGAAATTATTTGCTAGTGGTGATATCACTTTGATATGGCGAAAAACTAAATATTTGTTGTCTGTTGATGGCAGAAAATCAGTCGAAGTGTCGTCTTTTATCGTCTTATTTGAAAGAGACTCCAAAACAATATATAGAAGTCTATTAAAGAATTTTTATATCTGCTTTATTTAGGGAGATCTTTTGACTTGAAATCTTTAGTTGTCCGTCATCTTGAATATTTGTAGATATGCATGATACGTCACAACTGAGGTCACGCAATTTTTTTTCTTACGACCCAATGATTAATCTTCTCCATTAACCACACACATGGTAAGTGTTTTGGATTTCAGCACGGGCTGAAAAGGTTTCAAAATATTTTATTGGTGGTAAGTATTTAGGAGAAGCTTTGAATAGCTCATCCCTGTTGTGACGTCACCAAAACATAGTTAATGAGGTTAAAAATTAATCAAAGATGGCGGACAGTTCGATTATTCATGTGACAATATCTCCCAAAGTAAAACAGATATAAAAATTGTGTAAAAGACTTCTATATATTATTTTTAGAGTCTCTTTCAAATGACGGAATAAAAATTTTGGTTCCCATTTCCCTTTAAGTCACGTATATCTGATAATAACGACTCACAGAATGCTAATTCAACTATCGTTAATGGCTCTGTCGTCCCAGGATAATTACCTGGATTACTCACAAATAATAATAACAACAGGTATGCTAATTCGACTAAAATTAATGGCTCCGGTCTTTTGGACGAATTATTTGATCCTCCTGCAAACAAAAATGTCTATTTTGAGTGATAAACATTTCGAGTGAAAAACATTTTGAGTGATAATGACAATGGAGCCTGTTATGTTGCCCTGATTGAGTATATTCACGTTATAACTTTCTGATTTCTTACAATATGAAGCCTAATGCTGAAGTCCTGAATAGCATGATTCTTAATTGAAAAAACGTAATGTCTTCTGAAGTCTGAAAACAAATAATAAATGTAACAATAATGTTCCACAATTTAAATTATCCTTCTTCTTTTGATAATATGAGGTCGTGTTTTTTCGTGTTCAGATAATATCCATGCAGATTTATGTACCGTTTATGAGTTTTTGTTTGGGTGATAAAACTTCGGATGGCAAAAGAAAAAGAGAATTTGTATTTTAAGTTGTTTTTGATGTTTATATTAACTTCACAATTAATTGTAGTAGACTGGTGTTTAGTTATTGCGTGTTGAATTTTTGGCACATTTGCAAAACGTTAATTGTAGGTTCACCTGCTCGTTTATGTACTCATGAAATCTAGTTTTTCATATCGATATGCATACGTTGTACGTTTTTTTATGAAAGCAATTTTCAGGAAGCCAAATGTATAAATTAGAAACCCATTTATTTGATTCTTTGCTTTGACGACAAATCATTTTTCATAGAAATGTCAAATCTTCCCCATTTAATTTTAATGATTTTGAACGTTGCAGCAACGATGAGTTCGATACTCAAGTTAAATAGTCATATCTCTTCTATCTAATAGTCTTATTCATTTCTAAAATGAACATGCATGCTATGAGTCAGATAAAACTTGGATCAATATAAATTGCGAATAACTTAGCTTTCTTCAAGTCGATCACATATTTAATAAACTATAGGTACACCTTACATAATCGTAGACCACGATACAACCTATATCGATGATGAATCCTAGACCTAAACTCATCTCAGTTTAATATCTGTTAGATTTACTGTATGTTGTGATTGATTTCGCGGAAGCTATCTCATATGCCAGCTACAATAATTTGATATTTAGTCTTGCACATTCCCGAACAATTTTCCCAAAAAAATTCTCAAGGTAAGTTACGCTCACTTATTCTGAAAACATTTTACTATCTTCATTCCTTCACGACGAAGGATCAAATTTTTCCAGAAAAATATCAAACAGTTAAATGTCGAGTTCATGGCGAAAAGTGTGCCCGACCATATATTAAATAAGACCGTTTGTTTTGCGTTCCATGAATCGCTTGATGTGACACCACAAATAGAAGTTATGATTTCCGGAAAAGAGCAGATTGAAAAGCATCCAAGTGCCAAAGAGCATGAAGATATATTTTTGAAATCTATCTTTATTTTATTTCTTTGCTCGTGACTTGCCGTTCCTTCAATACTTTGGTTAAGTTTTTTTACTTCACGTTCTGATTTTGCAATTCCAAGCGTTTTGCAGTGTAAATAAATGAAGACGATGAAGAAAAGTAACAGAACTACAACTGTGAGTACATCACCAACTGTGTCCCAGTAAAAGTAATGCAGTGGCAACAGAGCGACTAGTATGGTATTTAAAAATACCAGAAGATACAGGAGCCTTTTCTTTGTAACTGAAGTGCGGTGGAAAATTGGGAACATTACGCCCAAGTATCGTTCAATAGTTAACGTCAACAGTGCACATAATGAAAAGCCGCCCAAGAGAACAGTTGTGTATATCCATGTAAACCTAATTTCTTCCGGATAAATGTCCATTGACCAAAAAATCGTTAGTAATGTAAGGAGGGGGTGGGTGACCACGACTGCAGCCAAATCGAAACACGACAAGACAAGGATCAGAAAGTAGGACGATTTCTTTCGAAGTGGTGGCGAACTCCAAACGCTGACTATGACCACAGAATTGAGAAATATTCCTGCAACCATGAAGGAAATATTTAAAAGTTGCAGGAGTATTACGTTAATAATTGTTCTTAACTCCATTTTCAATGTATTTTCTGCGATAAAGGACTGTTAGTATTTCCTCATGTGCTCCCATTAATAAACATCTTAATTGTTCATCCATGCATGCATATGTGTGCACCTGTTATTGTGTGTAGTTATGGAAACTTATGTAGTGCGGCAGCATTTAAGGGGTGGAGACAGTTGTGAGTCCTTTGTTTACAAATAGCTCAAATTACGGTTGAGACACAATGTTCAGAGACGCAAGGCCAACCTTTTTTTTCCTTACCCCTCTTTACAACTGATCGAAATATCTAACGAAATAAGCAGGCGGGAATGAAACTGGTGTCTGTTTTAGTACACGTCTTCGTTGACGTCGCGTCATGTTTGCTAAAACTATCTAATTAAAGTCAATACTGCCCTCAAAAGACTCGTTGTTGCCAGGCAACCAAAACGCACTTGGCTGATTTTGACCAATCGCGTACGTGGATTTTGAACAGTGAACGAACATCATATATCAATAATTATTGATAAACGGTGTTTATTACACAATAGGGATTAGTAATTTTCTTCATCTCTCTTCTCTTTAGGAAGATTATAAAAGATTATGAGCAATGTTTTGAACTTGAATTTCTTCTATTTAAGGCCTCTTCGCATCACCTGAAAATCAAAAGAATATAATGGAAAACTGATAGATTGAGTTCATATCGGACGTTATACTGTTTTTTGACTTTTTGACCAAAATTGACTTGGTTATGTATGTTAGTAAGCTGACGATAAGATTTAAACACCGAGAAAAGGGTTGAAAATACGATCCGTCAGCGGAGTATTTTTGAACTTGTAATGCGTTGATGAAGCCAAATTTTACGCCCAGTCAAGCTTGCCTAGACGTAAAGTCTTGCGAGTTCAGCTGCACGAAATTCCGTCGTGGTAAACTGCTGTTGTTCTCACGACTTTTAGCTTAAAAACGAACCATATTTTCAGTGTTAATGCTAAAGAATTAGCGAAATAAAGATTTTTTTGGTTTGAAGAGGACTCGTGATGTGGAAAAACGAGGGTAAAAATGTGCCTGGATGAAATCAGGATAGCTCAAAATGTTGTATTTTTTGTATTTTTGGTTTTTATTTCAATACCCCTGTTGAGAATATTATACTTGCATCTGATCTTTTAAAAAGAAAATATCTTTTTACAAATATTGTCTTTGTTTTTTGTAGACCAAAATTTCAGTAAAAAATATGGTCAGAATGTGTGGAAAAGTCTGAGAAAATACAGAAATTTCGAAGCCGACAAAAGTCACAAAATAGATTTCACTCCTCGACACATTTTTTTTTCAAAAAGATGTCTTTTAACTGCCATTTATAAGGCAAAAATGAACAAAACTAAAATTTAAACTTCACCGGCAAGTTTTACTAAAAAAACATAATTCGGACTAAAAGGACTTAAATATTTTCTTTTTGTGATTTCGAGCCAGTTTTGACAAATATAAAACCCGTGTATTGTTTTTACCGCGCGCGTTGCGTACGTGAAAAGACTGGGACAAGCCGTGAAGTTTGGCTTCACATTTCCGGTCGGACGTAGCGTTCCTGTTTTATTTAGTTCAATGGGCTATGTCGACACTGACGTTTCAAAATTGTTTTCTTGTTTTAAAAGCTCGAGTCTTGAGAATACAAGATGTTATTCTACCGCTGTATGTTTTTTCTTACATTAATTGTGCACCTACGTTTTGACGTCATATGACATAAATCAGAGCAATAACATTTTTAGTCACGTGACTCAGCCTTCCTAACATGCCTGTTCTTTTATTAACTATTACCAGAGCAATGTTATTCAACATGTGAGTTATCCAGAGACGAGAATTGGGTGGCAACGGTGTAAACAAACGATAGCCGATTGCAGTGGCGGATCCAGGGTAAGTCAAAATAAATTATATTAGCTCAATTTTAAATTCAAAATAACTTTATAACAATGTCATAGGTTATGAATTTTAGAAAAATAAAATCCAACCAATGAAGTTGCTTTGAAGATATTTTAAAATGTAAATATATCCTAGAATGAGCTGTGGTAATTTATTTTAACTTACGTTAGATCCGCCACTGGCCGATTGTGTCTATTAGAGCGTTATACTAGAGAGGTCCAGATTTGACTACCACTACTGCGACCTTATCCCGGTTTTTAAGCAATCTGATTGGTAAGTTAGGTAGACCAAGCTCATCTAATTGGCTGAATGATTAGGTAGTGGTAGCGGAATTCAAATCTGAACCTCTCTATTAAAATCGCACAAAACGGTGCGTTAAGCAATCAGTGTAGCTCAAAAACAATGTCCACCCGTGATGAACATAAATTAGGAAAAGTCAACGTAAATTATCGTAAACTGTAACAGTCATACACTGATACACACTCTGTACTCAGCCTTTACACAGCATGCTTCGATACCTAAACCTCGCCATCAACAACAGTGGTGGACTGCACATACACCGTTTTTCCCAGCAACAATTTAATTGATAAATTTTCTCATTAGTTTATACCCTCGTGAGTTTAAAGCCTAGTTCCCACGAGCAACATAAGCACGAGCTAAAACAAGTGTGTGACAAAGCATGACCTTACTGTAAGACAACGAGCATAAGCTATGGAAGAACAAATGTAAATTAAAAAGAAAATTCTTTCTCTTTTGTCCTGAAAATCCTCAGAGGAAGAGTATTGCTTTGTTTCCTTGCTTGTCTTGCGTTGCCAATATGAACCAGATTTACCTTTAAGTGCTTGGTATTAGAACTCTAACAAAAAATCATGTAAAGTAACTTGCGAGTTTTTTACATACAGGGTGTCCCAAAAAAACCCAAAAACTATTGAAAATGATCTATTGTTAGAATTTCAATGCATAGCACTAAATGGAACCCACGAGTGGATAAAGTATTGACATAACCGTCATAATTAATAGTAATACTCAGTGTTAACCATTTTTTATGCCAGACAAAAAAACAAAATCTACGAGTCACATTAAAAATAGAATCAAATTTTCTGCATGGGTTATTTGATTTAGAGAAAACAATTCTCATGAGCAAAAAAAACCGTACTTTACAAAGATATTTTAATTTTTTAACAAGTGCTAGGGCATTCAAATGTTAGCAATAGATCATTTTCAATAGTTTTGGGGGGTTTTTGGGACATCCTGTATATACTCACTTGCGTATGAATTACCGAAGTATATCAAATTGATTAATCTAAAACATAAATGTGGGTATTACTTGAGTGAGAAAAAATAAAACAATAGAAATTTACATGGAACTCTACTGCATGTAGCATTCATTATACCACGTCCTGTTGGCTGTACACATGGGAATTGTTGAATTATAGTTGTACAGTGTGAGCAAAAAAGCACGACTGATGTCCTTTCATATTTAAATTAGACGCATACCGAGTGTAATTTCATGACAGAAGTGGCATAAATATATCTCGTGGGTATACGAGGCATAAGTAACAACAATAAATGATTGTACAATGTGTCTCAGAAAAAAGGCTACCTTTAAAATCAAGCATTTGCGCTGGGCGTTTGAATTTAAATGTTTTAGTCCCCTAAGGAGCGTCTTTCTGTGTTATTTTGACAGATCAAATTCAATCATTTTGCAACGTAAGCATAAAAATCTCGGTCTTGCAGAGAATTACACATTCTCGGGCTCATTAGGGAGTTAAAACAATCAAATTCGAATGTTTGGCAACGCGCTTGACTACAAAGGGTAGCCTGTTTTTGGCACACATTGTATCTAGAGAACTTCTGTCAAATTGCAGTTGCCATGCAGCTAATTTGAATATGAAAAGGCATTAGTTGTTTTTTTACTCACTCTGTATTAGTTCATGGCTAATTTGAACAATGAAGGTACAGACTTGTCTCGTTTTCCAAATTACGTCAATGAATTAGCCAAATTTTTGACAGTGCTTTTTGCTTTGCTTTGTATTTGTCTTTTGTTTTCTTTGGGGGTTATTTCGACAGCAGTAATGACGGCTGGCTTAATTATTCAAGAATACAGCAACTGCGATGTTTGTAGCATTTTCACCTCAATCGCCTTTTCGAAAGCTTGAGAGAAAAGCAAACGTAGACTTTTATGCTATTACTTGACGACTTGTCCGTCCACTGGCTCCAGTAATGTTTTCATTTCAAAAGGCGAATGATAAGGAAAAACCTCTAAGCGAAGTGAGATGGACCGCCTCTACAACTAAACATCGAGGTAATTGTACTAAGACTACTTAAAATCAATGTTTGTTTAAATGCTTGCATGCTTATGGCTTGGCGTAAGGTTTGTCTCACGCTAGTTACAATCTCTGAGGTATATCTACTTTTTGAATGCATGTACTTAATTCAAACCTGTTTTGACGCATTTCGGACGAAATTTATCCGTCTATGCCATAGATATCTCTATCTCATATAGACTAGATAGTGCATCCTACACTGTGGGCAGGCGAAAATTGAAGCCGAATCGCAGGCGCTGGTCGTTCCCACAGAGTTGACACCATAGAGATCATAAATAACACTAGAGAGGACATCGAGAGTAAAATTTGGGAGCGCAGCGATTGGGGGGGCAAATTCAAGTCCCAGATGTTCACTCATTTACGATGTCCCAGGCCAAAAAGTCATTTTAGACGAGGTTTTCTGCTTTTTGAAATGTTTTTACTCGTAAAAATATTGAAAATATCATTTCAGATTGTCTAAAATAATAAAAACAATTGAAAAATTACTATTTTGCCAGCAAGACCGGCAAAACGACTTAAACAACGATGAGGAAAAAAATTAATACAGGTTTCTGCTGTTGCTAAGGTGGTTCCTAAGGAAGCATTAGCTCAGCCAATAAGCGCCTGGCCCTGCATCCGGGACTAGAATTTGCCCCCCAAAAAACGCGTTCCCTTTTTTTCAATGAAAAAGATTACTATGCCTCCTCTAGTGTTATTTATAATCTCTATGGTTGACACGGAGCGTGATAATTTGTGTATTTTGTATTACGGAAATGGACAAAATTGACAATAAATTCTGTTTTATGCAGCTAAAAAGTATTTAATACACAAATGCAGAAAAGTAAAGTGTTTTCTTTGGCATTTTTTGGTGAGTGGGAACAGCGGCGTAGCCAGCCCGACAGTTTAGTTCCGCTATGCAAATTTCAAATCATTATAATTATTCGTTTCTTTAGAAATTGTTGTTTTCACAGTCAATGAACACAAAAATATTGGCATAGCGGGACTAAATCGTCGCGCTGGCTACGCTACTGAGTGGGAATGAGCAATATGGTCGCTGCCTATTGTTATGAGGGGATACCGCTGAGATTTTTGGCTTCACTTTTGATATGCAGATGCGCTATCTAGTGTATATGGGATATCTATGGTCTATACGAGTAATAATTAAAAACATTTCTATTTGACCTGAATGCTTAGTTATTGCTATTTGCATTCAGAACTTGTATTTTTGTATGTGAATTTTGTTTCTCTCTGCTGCTTGCTTGTTATAAGTATCCTCGTTCTATCCTTAAAACTCGCTTCACACGACAGCTTTTGGTTACTGGTAAATAAACTCACCCTCTTAGTTTTTCTTTTAAAATTACAACACTATATACACATCGTCACATGGCTCACAGAGCAGCCAGTAGCCACCAAAATCATATTTATTTTCTTAGTTTTGAATTACGTCATAATATCCATGCTTCGTTCTTAATATGAAAACTATAACTGCGCGAACAGTACACATCAAAATAAAATAACTTGCTTTAGAACTAGATAATTATCCTTTTTCTTTTTCATAATATAAGGTCGTAATTTTCGTGTTCAGCTCATATCCATGCAGGTTTATGTTGCGCTCATGAGCTTTTTTTTGGTGATAAAACTTCGAATGGCAAAAGAAAAAGAAAATTTGTATTTTAAGTTGGCTTATCTGTTTATAACGTTTATATTAACTTCACAATTAACTGTAGTAGACTATAGTGTTTAGTTATTCCGTGTTGAATTTTGGAATATTTGCAAAACGTTTATTATAGGTTCACCTGCTCATTTATGTACATATGAAATATAGTTTTTCATATTGATGCACACGATACACACAGGAAGCCAAATGTAGTAATTAGAAACCCATTTATTTGATTCCTTCCTTTGACGACAAATCATTTTTCATAGAAATGTCAAATCTTCCCCATTTGATTTTAATGATTTTGAACGTTGCAGCAACGATGAATTCGATACATTAGTACCATTCTATCTAATAGTGCTATTCAGTTCAAAAATGAACATCCTACGAGCTAGATAAAACTCGGATCAATATAAATTGCGAACAACTGAGCTTTCTTCAAATCGATGCCATGTTAAATAAACTGTAGGTACGCTTACATGATCGTAGACTACGATACAACCTATGTCGCTGATGAATCCTAGAACTAAATTCATTCCAGTTCTATAGCTTAAAGTATCTGTTACATATATTTACTGTATGTTGCTATTGATTTGGTGGAAGTTATCTCACGTGCCAGCTACAATAATTTGATATTTAGTCTTTCACATTCACGAACAATTTTCCCAAAAAAATTCTCAAGGCAAGTTACGCTCATTTATTCAGAAAACATTTTACTATCTTCATTCCTTCACGACGAAGGATCAAATTTTTCCAGAAAAATATCAGACAGTTAAATGTCGAGTTCATGGCGAAAAGTGTGCTGGCCCATATATTAAATAGAAGCGTTTCTTTTGCGTTCCATGAATTGCTTGATGTTAAATGACAAATAGAATTTATGATTTCCGGAAAAGAGCAGATTGAAAAGCATCCAAGTGCCAAAGAGCATGAAGATATATTTTTGAAAATTATCTGTATTTTATTTCTTTGCTCGTGACTTGCCGTTCCTTCAGTACTTTGGTTAAGTTTTTTTACTTCACTTTCTGACCTGGCAATTCCAAGTGTTTTGCAGTGTAAATAAACAAAGGTGATGAAGAAAAGTAAGAGAACTACAACTGTGAGTATGTCACCAACTGTGTCCCAGTAAAAGTAATGCAATGGCAACAGAGCGACTAGTAAGGTATTTAAAAATACCAGAAAATACAGGAGCCTTTTCTTTGTAACTGAAGTGCGGTGGAAAATTGGGAACATTACGCCCAAGTATCGTTCAATATTTAACGTCAACAGTGCAAATAATGAAAAGCCGCCGAAGAGAACAGATGTGTATATCCATGTAAATCTAATTTCTTCCGGATAAATGTCCATTGACCACAAAATCGTTAATAATGTAAGGAGGGGGTGGGTGACCACGACTGCTGCCAAATCGAAACACGACAAGACAAGGATCAGAAAGTAGGACGATTTCTTTCGAAGTTGGGACGATCTCCATATGCTGATTATGACCACAGAATTGAGAAATATTCCTGCAACCATGAAAGAAATATTCAAAAGATGCAGAAGTACTACGTTCATAATTGTACTTAACTCCATTTTCAATGTATTTTCTGCGATAAAGGAATGTTAGTATTTCCTCATGTGCGCCCATTTATTAAGATCTTGTTTATCTAAGCTTGCATATGTGTGCACCTGTTAACTTTTTCAGGCATACAGTTTTTGCATATTCAAATTAATTTGATCGACATTTCGAGTAATATGAAAATTTTGAACTGTATGCAAATTTAGTGCAGGAGTATTTAAGGGCTAGAGACAGTTGTGAGTGTTTTGTTTATAAAAAGCGCACGAGCTGAATGTACGAGGCCGCTGGGACCGAGTGCAGCATAGAAAATTTTGAGTTCATTGTATGTTTAAACATTTAATATACAGGGTGTCCCAAAAAAAAATGGAGCCCGCATAAATTAATTATGCAGTCGTTAAAAATATTGTTCACTAATGTTCAATAATGTAATTATTATTCACAGTAGTGTAATTACTTGACATTTCTGTACCCCTGGGGATTCATATTTTTGTGCAGCATATGTCAAAGCAAAACAAGTTAAAAGTAATGTCTTACACCTATCCGTATTGCTAATTTTTCACTCAAAAGTGTAGTAAAAACAAAGCGACATTAACTGAATAATAGCAACAACAAACGTAATCATGTTTCCTATAAACGTTTTGACGAACGAGGAAAAAATCAGCGTGTATGACACAGCTTCTAAAACTTTTATAGCTGTCAATTTGTGAATCATAATGCATACAACATTAATTTATGCGGGTTTCGTTTTAAGTGCATACATAATTGTTTATGCGGATTCCGTTTTTTTTTGGGACACCCTGTATATATAATACAGTAAAGCTACGTCTGCTTAGTTTATTTATTGAGTTTATTTATTAAGTACTACAATGCTCCGCTTTGTTAGTCTTTTCATACTTCTAGGACTTGCTTCATGTACAATCTGATTAATTTCGTCGTCATTTCGTCCGCAAAATTTGAAGACATTTTGCGAAAACGTTTTTATAAAAATGATAAACATAGAAATGAACAAGAATTAACATAGTCAAACCAGCAAAAGCTCGAGCAATTGTAGCAGTTTTGAGCGCAACATGAACAAAAATAAAAAAAATTGTTGAAAACTTTCTAAAGGTTACAAGGATAATCACTGAGAGGCTATTGTTAATTGTACTGAAAAAACCCAACACCTCATTCTTAGCAAGATCAGACACTATAAGCATTTACCTTGGTCAAAAATGACCTTCGGTATTTGTATTTTTCCTGAAAACTATGACAGACTTCGTCTCCTCAAAACGACAAAATGTTATCAGTTTATACTTTCCGGTTGAGACACAATGTTCAGAGACGCAAGGCCAACCTTAAGGCTTGTTCAAACAAAGCCAACATCATGCAACATTGTTGGCCCAACAATGTTACATGATGTTGGACGAAATTTTAAGCAAGTTTAAAATTAAGCCAACATCATCCAACATGGTGTTCAAACGAAGCCAACATGTTGCATCCAACAATGTTGGATGATGTTGGACCAACATGTTCGCTTCGTTTGAACAGGCCTTTAGTACTTTTTTTCCTCACCCCTCTTTACAACTGATTGAAATATCTAGCGAAATAAGCAGGCGAGAGGGAACCGGAAGTAGAGGTCTGTTTTTGTGCCCGTCTTCATCGACGTCGCTTTGTGTTTGCTAAAACTCTCCAATGTCAATACTGCACTCAAAAGACTGGTTGTTGAAGGGCAACCGAAACGCACTTGGTTGATTTTGACCAATTGCATTGAACAAACATAGTATATTTTAGAAATATAAACATTTTCCGTGTTGATATACAGTTATATCAACACGAGTGGAAATTAATTGGAAAAATGAGAAATTGTGTGGAAACACGACGCCCGCAGGGCGGAGTGTTTTCACACAATTTCGAGTTTTTCCAATTTTCACGAGTGTTGATATAACTGTATATCAATACGGAAAAAATGTTTTAAATTTCTTTTATAATATAGCACAAAGAACTTTAAAAGAAGAGAGGCGGGAAATTTTCCGTGTTGACATAGAGTTATATCAACACGGCTCTTAGCCAATCAGCGTTCAGAATTTACGAATGCTATATTATAAAAAAAATTAACAGTTATTCTAGGAACTCGAGTTGTCTATGAACTGATCTAAATGTTTTGGGAGAAACAAACGCTTGTTAACTTCAAAATTGAGCACAGTTATAACAATTCAAAACAACTATAATCTTTTCCAGTTCTCAGGAGACTTATTCAGTATCAATTCGTAAGAAACTGTATTTTATACATGTTTAGGTGACGTTTTGAACTTGAAGTTCTTCTATTTAAGACCTCTTCGCATCACCTGAAAATCAAATGAATATATTGGAAAACAAATCGATTGAGTTCATGTCGTTATACTGTCTTTGCTCAGCCTGCCCAGAGGCCATGGCGGAGTGTGCCATCGTCCTGAGTTCTGATTTTTTTCGGTCCCAGAAGTTGGCGCAGCGCTCATGGATGATACCGCTGGCATTTCCGAGACCAACACATCGTTTAAACCCATTTTCTAGCAGAATATCTCAACAAAACACACATTTTTAATCCACACTAAAACGCCTAAATATACAGTATAAGGTTTTCAGTTTTGACATATTTCACTACACATGTAATATTATATCCAAACATGAGCGACAGTGTTTTGTCGGGATGCTTAAACACCGAGAAGAGATTTGAAAATACGACGCCTCAGCGTAGTATTTTGACGAAATTCGAATGTTTCGAGTGTTTGTTTGTATCTTCTCGAACAAAACAAAAATAAAATCATGAAAACTTTTGCTGAATATATATTACACGAAGGATTTTCGTCCAAGACGGAGAAATCGTTGTAGACGGAGAACTTTAGTTGACAAATGAAGGTATCCGGGTTTTCGCATTTATTTGTCTTATGGCTTTCCGTTCAAAATTTACATCAGGTGGAAATTTGTCAAACGAGTTTTCCGTCTAAGACGAAAATCCGTTTTCTAATATAAATACGGCTATTGAAATAAAATCGTAAAACACC
Organism: Muricea muricata; assembly: GCA_963855995.1. Lineage (NCBI taxonomy): Eukaryota > Metazoa > Cnidaria > Anthozoa > Malacalcyonacea > Plexauridae > Muricea > Muricea muricata. Next base: position 3,746,111 of record OY979723.1, on the reverse strand, counting down.
GGGATATCCTAACTTCTTTCACGGTTTCGTTTTTCTTTTTTTTTAACTTGATGAATTATTGACGGCGAAAATTTTCAAGTCATTAATAATTCATGATCAAAAGACAAAATGAATCAGCACCCGGCCAAATGGTTGTCTTGCTGCCACGGTAATAAACGTCCATAAATTCACTCTACTTTCGTGTCAAATTTCTCGCTAAATTCAAGTTCGTTTGAGAAGCAATATAACAAACTCGTAATTGTTTATTACCAGCGCACAGAGCACCTTAAAGTGTGCTGGCGCATTGTCTTTCAACACACTTTTTGGTGTTATATTGCATTATCGAGGTGTCTTAATTTGCTACGATCGATAGTTCCAATCAAACGCAAAACAGGTTAAATAGCTCTTTAAGCGACAAAAGTTTTAAAAAAAGGTGCATGATCTTTCGATTCTTAAAAACGTTTTCGAAGCAAGTCCTCATGTAAAAAGAGTACAAGTGAACGCTCTGTTGAGGTTTGGGAATTTCCTTTAGGTACTTGCATTTCATGCACCCGTAGAATGTTGATTGGGTGAGTTATTTGAGACCGGCCCACATTATTGGCTCAAGCTGTTGTGGTGACTCCACCCTTGTGGAGAAGGAAATAGAATCAAAGTAGCGATTTAAAGCAACATCATGTTGCCACATACTTTACTTTGCTTCGAAATAAATGCTCAATTAAATTTTATACCCAATAACTATATTTCATGTCATGCAATTATATAATACACTATGTTAGATAATCATGTCCACGAAAATATTCATATGGCACATAAAACAATGCATATCGCATCCTAAAAGTAGGTTGTTTTATTCCATAGTCTTCATTCTTTTACGACTTTAAAGCATTTCGTGGCTAAATTGCACAATATCGACATTTTCTTACTACTTTGATATTCTCTAGTTATTTAGCTATTTTACTGAAGAAAATTTTATTAAACAATTATTGAAAGAGGGGGAGCAGGATATGAGGAATTATTAAGGCAGAGGAATTTGTGTTATAGATAATACAAACCAAGGCCTTAATAATTCCTCATATCCTGCGAGAACCAAATTCAATAATTATTTTATTATTTTTGAAAATATTTTAGACTCAGTTTAAACGCTTGCTTTGTAAGTAAGAAGACACAAGCTGCTAATAATGGAGCAGCATGAAATTGTTCGAAAACTTTAATAAGCCAATCAGACTACTGAAAAAATATTTTTAAAACAATTGTCAGATTACGACGAAAGGTCGATTAACAAAGGTCAGTCAATATACGACGAAATGAGTCATAATGTCGTATATTTATATTCAACCCCAAATTTGGGCAACAACCAAGCGGATATGACGATTCACCCTTAGCTCTTAACCAATCAAAACTTCTAAAATATTTCAATAGATAGTGTATAATTTTAACAGCTTGAAATAATTAATCCACATACGATGCTAAATGAGCTTTGGGGTTTCTTCTAAAGCCAATTTTTAAGACCTACTTGGCTCTTTTCTTCTCTTGTACATGTCATGGCGAATTTTTTCCTTCGCAAACACATTGTACAATATTTTGACTTCATTACGTTAATGCTGTTCATATACACGGTGTCATTGTCTTGAAAGCGTTGCTGCCAATATCTGGTGTAACTTTGCAATTATTAAGAGGCCAAGCTGATATACGATCTTTCAGTCCCCGAGCATTTTAATATCTTCATTCCCTCACGACGAAGAATAGAATTTCTCCAGAAAAATATCAGAGAGTTGAATGTCGAGTTCATGCAGATAAATGTGCTTGCCCAGATGTAGAATAATATCCATTGTCGATCACTGACCGGAGTTTTCGATGTGTAACTCCAGGTACCAAATATACTTTTCGGAATGGAGCAGATTAAAAAGCAGCCAACCACTAAGGTACAGGTCGAAATACTTTTAAAATTTCGTCTTTTTTGTTTCTCTTGATTATCGGGTGTTTCCGGACGATCTGGAGCGATACGTAATTCGCCTTCACGTTTGGATTTGGCGATCATCAGCATTTTATAATTTAGGAAACACAGGGCGAACAAAAATGAAAGAAGATACACAGTGGCGATGACAAGACCGTTCACCAAAAAGGACAACAGCATTAGAGAGACTACTATGATTATTTGAAGTAATTGAAAAAGAGCAAGTCTTCCTTTTGTAACTACGGTTTGATGAAAAAATGGACGCGTTAGAGCCAAATATCGTTCAATATTTAACGTGAGCAGTGCAAACATCGAGAAACCTTCCAAGAGAGATGATGTGTATATCCGCATGAATTCAATTTCTGAGCGGTACGATTCTATTGACCACAAAATTGTTGATAATATTAGAAGAGGCTGAACGAAAGTGACTAGAGCCAGATCAAAGCAAGATAAAACAATGATCATGAAGTAACACAGCTTCTTTCGTAGTTGTGATGATCTCCATAGACTGATGATAACCACAGAATTCAGAACTATGCCGGCCACCATGAAAGAAGCATTCAGAAGACAAAGCAATATGGTGTTCATAACAACGCTTAGATGCATTTTTGGTTTTGATAACCGACTTGTATTGGTTCAAATGTACTTTGTTGCATATAAAAAGGAAAATTAATTCTCCTTTACACCTGTTCTTCTTTTGCATTTAATTTAAATCAAGTTTTCTTTTCCACTTAAGTTTGTGTAAACATGCAATATTGCGGACGTATTAATTCCATGCCAACTCATTTGTTTCACTACTACTATATTATATACTGTTTCAATAAATAGAAAGCAATCGACACGCAAGCAATATGCTCGCAATAATGCACGAGGGGAAAGTTGGCACGAGACAAGTTTTTAAATTTCTTTCCCAATGCGAGAAATACATAATTATTACGCTTTAAAAATTGAAAGGAAAAACTGCAAAATGTGTCTGCTACAAAGCTCAGTGACTCAGTTCCAAGGAAATTTTCTACCATTTCGCGTTTGACGGAGTGAGTTACTGCGAAAGTACTATTGAGAGACCTTTATAGTATTATTTTCTAAATCGACAGAAAAAACAAAATCGTCTGGAGACTAAATGTCATCGGCCAATGTAGAATAATAATAATAATAATAATAATTATAGTATTTCTACACCAATTTCAGATTTTTTTGTAAAAGCTGGATCAGGCATAGCAGATAGATTATGCCAATTATATTTTACTGATCCTCAAAACAAAATTTGTTTAAGTTTGTTTGTGCATGTATATAGATTTATATCAATTTAAATTTAAATTTATCTAGGCAGCTAATTGCTGAAGAAAGAATTACTATTTTATTATTATTAACTAAAAAGCAGGTTAGTTTTTGACAAAACCCTATATACGAATATTACATTAAATAATTATTTCGGAGTTTGCTTCACTTCCAAAGACAGTCGAGTAACCTTTAAAAATTAGAATGCTAATTATTACATGCACGCTCGTTTCTAATCGTGGGTCGATAAAATTTATGTTTTATTGACCTTCCCTATTTATTTTAATTACATTTCCCCTTTTATTTCATTTTTCTGTAATAGCAACAGTAATTAAAATCACAAGGAACAAAAGCATCGAAAATGATTCCCAATTTAAGTACAGCTTCAGATAGTAGAGTTGATGTTCGCCACGGGCATAAATGCATTACTGGCTGAATAAGGCAAGATTGCTTTGGTGACAAGTTATATACCATAATCATGCTAAATATTTCCTTACTTCGCAGGGACTATCCATTCCGTAGGGCGACAATCCGTTATTGGGGGTCAGACTCCAATGTGAAAAGGTTAAGGCGGACAAGTCTTGCAAGCACTACGCGCTCCCTACGGAGCAAGTGGACCTCCTCTTTAATAGCCTTATTATCTTCCTTTTCACCTATGCAGTCGAAGTTTGGGGCGGAGCATCATATACTAAATATGTTAGTCGGATTGACAAATTTGTCAGTCGTGCATATAAAAACCGTTATACAAGTATAGGTCCGATTTTAAAGAAATAACACTAAATAGCGACAAAAAATTATGGTTATGAATTACGAACGATCATACAGATGCACTACATAGTCTACTAACAAATAAGTTAAATCGTCCATTGAGACAGAGAGGTCATGACCTTGAATTACCGAGTACAAAAACTGAGAGGTTTAAAAACGTGTTTTTAAATCGATGTCTTTATTTTGTATAAATTATATATTCTATTAGAACTACTAGTCGTTGTAAATAATTGTAAACTGTAGTATTCTTTGAAACTGTGTAAACTCAGACGTTTTGTTTTGAGTATTTTAATAAAGACTATTATTATTATTATTGTTATTATTATGTTTCCTGAATTTTTCAAACATTAATAGATGCACTGAATCGTACACTATTATTAATTCCTATGCCATATTGCTCTTATTGTTAATGTCACAAGTCCATTTGTAGAGATAATTTATAATGGTTTTGAAAAATATCGTGTCGGCAAAAAAGAACGCGTTCTGATGTGTATAAATGCCTAAAAAAAGATAACTAAGATTTGAACTTCAAAATCACCAAATATGCGTCAATGCGAGTAATAAGTGGAGGACAGCGGTCTCCCCAATCGAAAAAGCGGGGGTAGGGCGTGTCTCCCCCATTCCCCAAAAGAATGACGCCTTTGAGAGCAATCGTCATGCAATCTGTGTTGAAAAGTAAACTACAATGAAATAAAGACAGTATGTTTATACCAGAAAGAATTGTTCACTCCATAGACACGTTTAAAGGTCGAGCTCATGAAGAAAAATGCTGTTTGAATATGGAATACCTAATAGTATATATAATTTTCTTCATGAAGGTAAAATCGAAATCTAAAAATCGATTGCAGGAGAGCATTTGCCTAATTTAATTTGCATATGAAATAATTCTATTCTGTGTGAACAAGTATGAGGAATATTGATATGACTGTGCAATAAATTATTATTTATACAACACATAAAACCATGCATAGCGCATTTTAAATGTAACTTCAGCTCGTGTGTTCACTCTCTAACGACTATTTATAAAACATTTAAATTTTCTGACCAAAATCAATCAAAACCCTGCATGTCCATACGGATAATCTTTACTTTCCTAGTTGCCTTGAGAAAACCTGAACTAATTTTAACGACTTGTAATTATATTTATTGACCGATGATGCTAAAATGATCATTGTTGTCAGATGGATATATGAAACTCCAAAGTCGAAAACTAATTGTAAAAATTGCCATTTACATCTGTTCTTCCTCCGTTAGTAGACTCCCGTTGAGTATATGTCATTTTCTACTGTTGCTTTGACACTCATCTTGGCCGAAGTAATAAAAGTAGAGCATAACTGAAACTAGAATACATTTTGTCTTAATACTTTCTTTTATTGATCACACATTGTTTCCATAAAAATGCTATATATATTTCAAACACTCATTAATAATTCATAAGATTATTGGCTAATCATGTCAACCATAATATGTCATATGAGGTGACTTTATACCTGATAAAGTGCTAATTAGGATGACACTATATAATCTGTCACGTTCATTAGTATTCTTTATACAATGTTGCATCTTATTTAACATTACAATGCGGGGTATTTGAAGTCCTTTAATACACTCGAACAATCGCGTTTTATCATATCTGAAACGCTCGGCTGCGCCTCGCGTTCTAAATGTGATAAAACGCTTCTTCTCGTGTATTAAATAGTACATATCATATATGAACAAGACCTCGTGTTCTTACCCGATCATTACCTCAAAGCAATTATGGCTATCAATTAGGTTACGGTTTTTTATGCTGTATCGTTCGTATCTCATTGCCTATAGCGAAGTTCGGGTGTGCTATACTTATACAGCGTTTTTTCTGCCGTTTTATAGATATAATACTGTCGAAACTTTATTCAACGACAAATGGACCAATGGATGACATAAAAAATATAGGATAAGTGTCGTAAGAGGAGTTGATTTGATTTTTATCGGCGCGAACTCAGAAACAACCGTCACAGATTTCCGACGAACAAGTGATCTCCCTTCATTCGATAAAATTGGTGCGTTGATATTTTAAGCGACTGTTTTACACTCAGGCAATTCCTGTACTTGGCTTTAATCATTTGTCTCTAATATTTTTACAATGCCGGATGAGCCATATCAGCTACAGCACATACTGTAGTAGCTTTTCCACTCAGGAGCTTGTAATTGTGATCAGTTTTCAGGATCAGTTTTTTCTTTAGGACAAAATTGACCATTATTATTAGACATAATTTCCAAGAATTTTAGATATTCTGTTTTAATGGCAAATTTCGTGTGTAGGCAGCTAAAGAAATTTCGAAATATTAATTCACCATCACAAAATAGTTTTTAACCAGAATGTTGTCTTCCGCCGAAACCTGTGGAGCCGGTCAATATTCATATCGAGGTAACTGCAATTCTAACGCTAGCAAGATGAAACAGCTACCTGCAGAAATTTTTCATAGCTATTAAAAATTGCGAAAATGATACAAGGCCAGAAACGTTTCGAACAAAAAGAGGGCACGATCTGGTACTTACGAACTTTCTTTACAGGCACTGTTTATTTGGTATATATGATTTCCCCAACCCTCAAAATTTCTTATTATAGTTTTGAAAGAAACACAACATGGCTCTGAAAAAAAGTGCATCATCAGGCGTATCCAAATATCTATTTTACAAGAAAAGAATTCTTTTACGTGCATGTAAGTACAGCAAGTATAACAATGGATCCCACATAGTAAAAGTACCTTCCATACTGTTCCCATTATTTTAGACTATATAAAGCATTTGCTACCTAAGTTGTTTTTAAACATTACATGCCTTTTAAAATCCAGTATCTATGTAATTCATTAGTTAAACTCATATAATTTATATTAGTTTAGGACCTGTATATGAGTTTCTATATGCACTTCATTTAGGACAGATAATCTCAAATCTACCAAACCATAGCAGTTTTAGCTTATCTGAGGTGCTTATCTAGTTTAGAGATGGTGCTTTCAGGGATGGTCATTGGGAGGTGTAGTAGGCCTACGACTGATGTTTCACAAGAAGATGTCCTTGCAACAATCATGGTAAAACGTCAATTTAGGCCTTAGACCTTTAAACACACGGTAGTGCACCTACATTACATTTTTCTAAAATAATTTTTATAGAAACATAATTGGAATGCTATTTATTTAAATATATTATCACTATTTTGGTTCAAAATAGTTACGATTACTTTACTCCCCTGTTTATCACCGATGTTCGCTGAGATCTATAACTATGCAACTCAGCTCAGACAAAATTGTATTGAAAGTATTTTAATCGCATTCTGACTAGGTTTGAAGTAGACTCTAGCTGTTTAACCATCGGCAAGATAAAACCTGAACTTTGTCCAAATCCGGCGCCATTGTATAAGCCAATGTCGGTTGTCAACAATTCGACCTCGTTATATTTCCATCCAAGCCAATTCGACTGTAATTATAACAAATCTAACTAGGGTTCTCTTGAGCATATAAAGATAAAATATAACTAAAATAGGTAAAACCCAGCATTTTACAACCCTTGCAAATTTTGTTTGCAAGTCAGTCAAAATGTGCTTTCCATCATCGTGAAAAAAATTCACTCGCTTTAGTTACTGCCAAAATACGTTTCCCACGGGAGACTTGCACGAAATATTTTGACAGACTTGCAAACACTGAAACTGAAAACACAGAAATTGCAAGGGCGAGAAAATGCTGCGTTTCGCATATTTTAGTTAAATTTTCTTATCATATCCTTAATGGCTAAATTTATTATAATTGCAGTTGAATTGGCTTAATGGCAACATATAACGGCGCCGAATTGCTGACAACCGACATTGGATCATACAAATGGCACCGAATTTCAGGTTCTATCTTGTCGCTAGTTGAACAGCTAGAATCTACATGAAACCTGGTCACAACGTGATTAAAATATTTTCGATAAGATTATGTCTGAGCTAGCTGAGTTGCATAATTGGAAGAATTTCAGTAATAAGCAGGGGAGTACAGTAGCACAAATGGCCAAATACACCCATTTGCAATCGGTATACCTGTAGGTGCATTTCATATTATTATTTTGGTCGCAAAATCTTAACTATTTTGCACTAATATACTGATAATATGTTCAAATAAATACCAAATATGTTTCTGTAAAAAAGATTTAGGAAAAAAAGGTAATGTAGGTCCACTCAAGGACGTAACTACGTTAATTGGGGGGGGGGGGGTACATTCATATATTCATGTTCTGCCCTACAGATTTCTTTTCAAATTGAGAAATTTGAATTTGATTAGAAAAGAAACTCGTCGGGCAGAAAATGAATATATGAATATATGAATATACACACCCCCAATTAACGTTCTAGTCACGTCCCTGGGTCCACTGCTGTTTGTTTGAAAATCTAAGCCCAAAATTGACATTTCGCCATGATTGCTGTAAGGACATTATCTTGTGAACTATTATTTCCAGGTCTATCACACCTCCCAGTGACCATTTCTGGAAGCACCATCACCTCAGATAAGCGAAAACGTTTGTGGTTTGGTAGATAGCACTTTGGCGAAAGCGTCATACTTGGGTGGGGTCAGTTTCAGACGTTTCGTCCAGGGTTCGCGGGCAGCGTTGCAAATGTTGACCGCCATGGTCTACTTAGCCTAAAACAGTTGACATATGTCCTAAATGAAAAACCATGACCAGCCGACAATTTAAAAAAGTAAAGTAAAAAGCAAATTCCGAAAAAAGACATTTTGGGAATGCAAGGTATGCTTCAAAACAAGACGCAGGTTGAAACTGTAAATTTTTCTTGGGCCTTCTTCCTTTTCATGCGCGTGATATTCTTCCATCTCACAAAATTCTTGCTTGATTGTAAGAAGAATGAAGCTTACCCTAAATTTGTGAGATGGAAGAATATCACGCGTATGAAAAGAAAGAAGGTCCAAGCACGCTCCCTACATCTGCTGTTAAATATAACTAATCGCTTTGCTTGCATCTGCCTAACTTCCGGATACATGTCAAACGCTTTCTCTCTACGTTGTATACATCTAAGTTGTAAAGTATTGTATTTCATTGTGTCTGATGATGACTTTGAAATAACGTCGAAAATTTACAGTTTCAACCTGCGTCTTGTTTTGAAGCATATCTTGCATTCTTAAGATGTCTCTTTTCGGAATTTCCTTTTTACTTTACGTTTTTAAATTGTTGGCAGGGCATTGTTTTTGAACTAATCTCCGAAGCACCGACTATGATTTGCATAAACTTTGCATACGCTATCAAAGATCTTTGAAACGTTTTAAGAAAGCCCAACTCGATCTAAAATTCTTGCTTGATTGTAAGAAGAATGAAGTTTACCCTAAATTTGTGAGATGGAAGAATATCACGCGCATGAAAAGGAAGAAGGCCCAAGCACGCTCCTTACATGTGCTGTTAAATATAACTAATCGCTTTGCTTGGATCTGTCTAACTTCCGGAAACATGTCAAACGATTTCTCTCTACGTTTTATATATTTAAGTCGTAAAGTATTGTATTTCATTGTGTCTGATGATGACTTTGAAATAATTAACGTCGAAAATTTACAGTTGCAGCCTGCGTCTACTTTTGAAGCATATCTTTCATTCTGAAGATGTCATTTTTCGGAATTTGCTTTTTATATCGTTAATGAAGTACATACAAACTCATAACAGGTCCTAGACTGTATATAGCTGGGGAGGCATCAGGATTACTATACAAACATTCTAGTGTAACCCAAGGCAAACAAGCTTACATAATGTTACAACTTTTCTTTTTCCTTGAAGAATTCTTTAGCATGATGTCATATACAATATATGAATTTGATTTCAGTTCTTTTCTATCATAAATGTTAAGCTTCGGCTAACAATAGTTATACAGCATCGTTAATGCTTTGTACTTGCTGCAGTTCTTGTGAAACTAACCAACATAAAGTTCATCACGATCGTTCAGTCCGAAATAAACATTTGACTATCTTCATTCCTTCACGACGCAGGATTGAGTTTCTCCAAAAAAATATCACACTGTTGAATGTCGAGTTCATACTGACAAATATGGTGGCCCAAATACTAAATAACATACCTTGTCTATCGTTCTTTGGAGAATTTGATACGAATCTCAAAATAGAATTAATAATTACTGGAAAGGAGGTGATTAAAAAGCAACCAACCGCTAAAGAACATGTTGAAATATTTTTGAGATTTCTTTTTTGTCTTTTTTGCCTTTCTTGATTCCCGGATGTTTCCAAACTAGCTGGAGCGACGCGTAATTCGTCTTTATGTTTGGACTTAACGATGACCAGCATTTTGTAGTTTAAGAAAGCCAAGACGAACCAGAATGAGAGAAGATACACAGCTATGATGACAGGAAGATAAACCCTTGCTTTTGAGTAAATCACACACAGCAGCGATAGAGCGACTATTATAATTATCGGAAGTGCGAGAAAAAGTGTCAGTTTTCCTTTGGTTACTATAGTTTGATGGAAAAATGGGCGCGTTAATGCCAGAAATCTCTCAATGTTTAACGTTAACAATGCGAACATTGAAAACCCTTCCAAGAGAAGACACGTGAAAAATCGGGTGTTTTGAATTTCTGCGTGATATATTTTCATCGACCACAAAATAGTTGATAGCATCAGCAGAGGCTGAACGATGGTGACTATAGCCAGATCAAAGCAAGATAAGACAATAATCATAAAGTAACACAGTTTCTTACGTAGTTGTGACGATCTCCATAAACTGATGATAACCACAGAATTCAGAATGATTCCGATCACCATAAAGGAAGCATTCAGAAGACAGAGTAATACGGCGTTGATGAGTGTGCTTGAATACATTTTACATTGCGTTGTTCTGATGCTTTTTCTTGGTTTAAATGAATTTTGTTGCACATTGACTCGACAATTGAGCAATTGTTAAAATGCACCTGTTTTACTCTCATTTAAATTACAAACTATGAATACGTCATCTTCAAGTGTTGCCCCTCCATATTTTTAGGTAGGCTTGCTTTACTTCCAACGATGTGGGCAAGTCAAAAATGATCTACATTCTTCTCACTATACTATTTGGAAGTTTGTGTTATTTGCTACATCGTGTGATGTAATTCGCAAATTAATCATTACTCCCAAATGCGTAAACGCATATTCAAAATTCGTAGAATACAAATTGCTAAATTATCGCAATGTCAATGCGTCCTTCAATTCCAGCCACGCGTATGGCTAGCCTGCATGATTTCCGTAAACACGGAATGCATGAGAAATGTCAACGTTAATTTAAAAAATAAGAAACACAAACACCAGGCCAGAGCGTTTTAAATTTAATTCACAACTTTTCCCTAACACACAGCCATTAGCAGCAGTAAATATAAAAGTGCATGTATATTCTTCATCTTAAGGCCCTGTCCACAATGCAATTTTTCTTTCACCTTACAGTGTAATTCTACTCTTGGGAGACTAAATTTGGCGAATACAAGTTTCAATCATAGTTTGCTAAAATATTCTAGGCATACAAAACATTTGTTACAAATTTACATTTCTTAAGAGTAGTAGAAATGTGTTGCAAGTTGCAAGAAAAATTGCACCGTACGCGTGTGACAGGGCCTTAAGAGGAAGTCTAAAATTGTGCAACTGTACATTTTATTTTGAAGTCGAACACGTTCCCATATCAGTACTTTTACTCTGGGACGCAAGCATAACAATTATTAGTAGAATCATACAAGCATACGCATTAGTATGCTGTAATTTGATTGGCTACTCTACTCGCTATCTATTCCTCAATAGTTAGCGAGTAGAAAAACAACAATGTAGTATTACTATGTAGTATTATTTTTTACAAAATCGCTTATGTATCAATTATTATTTATCTTAGATTCTACTAAAACAATTAGATTACTCGCTCTTAATTTCTATGCGTTGATAGTTAATTCGGGCTTCGCCCTCATCAACTGTCACCGCATAGAAATCTGGAGCTCGTAATCTAATTAACAATTAGATTACGGGCTCGAAATTTCTATGAGGTGATAGTTGATGAGGGCGAAGCCCGAATCAACTATCATCTCATAGAAATTGAGAGCGAGTAATCTAATTGTTTTAGTAGAATCAAAGATTAAACATGAAATTTTCAACAAAAAATTTATTTTAAACAGTTTTTTAAAAAGAAAATCTCCAGAATGATGATTATTTCGCTACTCGCTATCTAATGATGAATAGATAGCGAGTAGAGTAGCCAATCAAATTACAGCATTTGCAATAGTATACTAGTATGATTCTACTACTAATAATAATAATAATAATTTATTTATACTCTGTTACAATATAGCACACAAAGTGCTAGTTTGACTGAGTAACTAATTTCTAAATTTCTATTATCTAAATCTAAAATTTAGTTAAAAAAATTAAAGTTAAATTTACGAATATTTTTCTTAAAAAAATTGTTCATAATAATTACCGCATAAACAATGTTAACGCATATAATATATGAAGTCTAGCTGTGTTTATCAACAACTTTGCTTAATAATACTATAGGAAGTTTGAGAAACCGCGTTATACGACTGATATTAGTTAAGGGTTAGAGACTGTTATCTATTCTGCACGAGAACGCCGGGCTAGGTGCAGTGTAGAAAATTTTGAGTTCATTGTACGTTCGGCAAGTGTGTTATTTTTTAAGAAAACACGAACTTGACAGTCTCCAGCAAATTTAATGTATGTTGTGAGCTTACGTGTAGCTACATCTTTGCTTACTTTTAGGACTTGCCCCATTCATTTCGTCTTCATTTCATTGCGTTCTACAAAATTTGAAGACATTTTGAGTGAATAATGCATTCACGTTCTCCGTGCGTTATGATAGTGCACTCAATTACTCAAATGACTTGTTTTGCCAGGCAACTCAAACACACGTGATACATTTTGATCAATCGCGTGCGTGGATTTTGAACAGCGAGCGAAGATCATATATTAATGTGTAAAATGTTCCTTTCCTGTGTAAATCGTTTGGTCATAAATATCATCTATAAAAAGAATCATGAAATATTTGAAGATCAAAACTACGTTCACAACGTCAAATTTGTCCATTTGGTGTCGATGCTATTGTAATATCATTCACTCGCATTTTTTTCACGATGAAAATGATGAAAAAACATGTAAAAAATTTTAATTTCAAAGATATGATGCTACTTACTGTCTAATAATTTCACAGCAACGTACGTCACCGTATGCGACATGTTCCGAAACAATTAATTATACTTAACATGCATTTAGTCCTGTTTGATCATCATCTTACAGTTTCGCTACTATATGGATAGAAAATATTCAGGATATAAACCTAGAGTAACATATATAAATATCATTTTCACACAATTATACATAAGATCATGTAAGAGTAGCTATAAATTCATCATATAGGAAATACGTCATATAAGATATTACATGGGCCAAACTCTATTGAACGATATATGGACTGAAATAGGCCATTAAAAATAATACAAGTGTTGATTTGATTCCTGCCTGGCGAAGGCAGGAGCGAGCATTAGGATCTCCAACGATATTGAGCGTCAGACAATAAGTAGTCTATTTAGGTTATATTAAACGCCTGTCAAACTGTCAATAACACTATTGAAGCCTTAAAGCAAAAAATTGCCTTGTAAAACTTTACCACTAGCAAACCTATTTAATCACGATCGCTCAGCCTGTAATAAGCACTTTACTATCTTTATTCCTTAACGACGCAAGATTGGGTTTGTCCAGAAAAAATATAATACAGTTTAAGGTTGAGTTCACGCAAAGAAATGTGCTTGTCCAGATAAACTCAGACATAAAAGTGAAATAACAGCAAACCGCTAAACAACATGTCGAGATATTTTTTAAAATTCCTTTCGCGTTTTCTTAGTTTGTCCAGCCCTCGATTGTCGGGTTTTGTTAAACTTGTCCGTGAACGCGTAATTCGTCTTCACGTTTGGACTTAATGATGACCAACATTTTGTAGATGAAAACAAGATAAGAAAATGATCATACAGCATTGTTTCTTAATGTGGTAGTGACGAAATCCGTTGACTAATGATAACCACGGAAGCATGCAGAAGGCAAACGGAGTAAATTAATAAGACTTCTTGGATGCATTTTAAGTTCTATATCTTATCGATTTTTCTTGTTTAAAAATGTGCTTTGTTTCACATTGACGCGCACATTATGCAAATTTCTTGCTTACGAGGGATGGCGTTCCAAAAGAAAGTAGACTCCTACCAGTGCTTCCTATAAGTAAGTATCATTTCACGAAAATTCCACATACAATTTCGAAGTCTAGCTCGGTCGGAGAACTAACCAGTTTATTTGCTGTAGTATGAAGGAAAAGAACAACACGCATGCAAAAAAGTTTACTCCACCCGCCGACAAGAAAATGGGCAAAAGGTTGCCTTTCTGCAAAAAAGTAAATGGATGTACTGCATGCCTAGATTGCTCAGGAGACGTAAAAAGACGTTTCTCTAAAGGGGTTGCCATTTGATACCGTACCAAAAATGTCTGACAACTTAGCAACTGGGTGTTGAAAGAATAATTCTTCTTCGTGACATACCATTAAGCGAACGTGTGGGTTAAGACAATGGTAGGAGCTGCATGCATGTGATGGATAAAAAAAGCAGACTCTATTAAAAATTAACTGCTATACTATTAACGTGGTAGCGCCATCTTTTTCTAGCATCAGAGATCACTAGTCATGGTTATTTTTGTCTCGTGTAGATAATATGCAATGACTTTTTGTGTAATCTTTGTGTAAACTATGAACAGACACTGGAAACGAAATTTCTTCATTTGAAATGTTCTAGTTTTAATTATTTTAATTTTGTCTTCAGTTAGTTGTTTAATTATGTATATTATAAGTCTTTACCTTTTCTATTTATTGTGCCAGTGTAATGACATAGTTGAAATAGTTGCCAGTGTATGAAATATTGCTTATAGATACAAATATAATTTGTAATGAAACCTGCTGTAATCAGCTTTGACTTAGAAAGTGGACATTGCTGTAAAGTGCGGACAAAGTTGTAAAGTAAGGGAAGGTCCTATTCTCATTCTCCCAGTGTAAATTTTGACTAAATTCAATTTTCTATTTCCTGTTTTTGTGTGCTTCTGCAATGTTAGTTCGACATATTATCAACCTTTCGGTCATCACCAACCCCCTGCTCCCTCCCTCGGGCGTTCTCTCCCTCCTTCTGGGATTCAACGACTTGCTTGTGTTTTGCTCGCTAGCAGTCGCAAATTCCCAAATTCAAATTCTTTTTCTCCGCAAAAGGAAGAGCGTCGTTCTGAAACCTTTAGGACATTGAAGCAATCCCGACTTTATTTTAACGTAATGTGCTATATTTGCTATCAGTAGTTGTAAAAGTGTATGTAGATCTCTGTGCAGTCAAAAGATCCGCCATATTAATGCCCTGCGACGTCAAAGTTGAACACAATTCATCAGAACGTATAAATCTATACAGTAATCAGGTCACGTTTGCTATGGATTTAGCAGTCCTAACTAAGTTTTTTCAAGCATTCTTGAATTAACAGATAAAACACCAAGAATTTATGTTCTAACAAGGAAAAAGATCAAAAAAAGCAATGAAAATCAGTGATTTTTGCACTCAAACACAACATTTGAAGATCAGGGCTTACTATGCAATTTTGAAGATTCAAATCGAGATGCATGTGTCTCATTTAGACAATTAGTCTGTAACGTGAAATGAAGATGATAGACGCTATTTTAAGAACTTGGAATGTATTCCTGGCCAAAGTCGAACTGACGGACCACGCAATACAAGAAATAGTTTGAAATAAACTGAACCATTATATAGTTGATTCTTTGAAATGTAAAGCAGGCCGGGAGATTATGACGAGTAAATTTGACAAGTGTCAGCACTCCAAATCCAAAACGTAGAAGTAAAATTTATTTTACTGAAAATACATACATATAGCTATATGGCTGTAATTGTAATTATGCTAGATTATGTGGCTTGTCTATGATTGCAGATGGTTTGGTAGACCGTTTGGTACATCAAAAATTTTTTCACCGTTGAGGTTAGTTTATCTTTGGTAGTAGCTTTTATAAACCTGTATAATGAATTGACTGTAACTTTTTTATAAACCTGTATAATGAATCCTACTGATTTTCATGCATGTGTGAGTCAAATTACCTGCAACTCAGGAACAAAGAAATAGCATATTCCGGGCGAACTAGAATGTCCATCACGGTTTTCCCATTATTCATGCTCATTATGCAGAATCCAGCCAGTCAGTTGTATTTTCTGGTCAATAATAAAAGCGCTGGACTGGCTGATTCGCCATTATCTGGCCAGTAAACTGCATAAAAGTGGGGGGACATGTTACACATGTGAGTGGCCTACTGTTCATTCGCTATACTGTGCTTTAACAGTGAAAGTAAGACTAAATGACTTACCCAAACCTTTGATACCTCTAACCTTCGAATTTATACCAGCCACAATAGTATCTACGTTGCTTGCGGTATTTTATTCTGAAAAAACGCATACTTAAAAGATGCATATTATACCAAGCTTCTCCAGACGATGCGTACAATCAGGTTCATGCAATATGTCGAATGCAAGGTTTATGCAACATTGTATATGGAATGATCGATGTCGTTCGCCTCAGTGATGGTAATTACTTGGTCCTCTTTAATGCTTATTAACGTAGTTGTCTTTGCTTATCTTGTAAAAAGTTTTCTAAACATCCAAATTGTTTTTTTTTTCAAAAGATACCAAGTAAATGCACCAACCACCAATCAATGACAGAACAAGATGAGAAAGAGTTGTTATCGATCTAAGAAGTGAATCATGACTAGTCTTGTCAAGATTCAATACCAGAACAATGTACGGTTTATAATCAAAGTCATTTATAATGAATTTCAATTTCGTTCAGTTTCCAATATTTTGAAATATTTTGTAACATCAATTTCCTGCTTATTTTACGATGCTGATATGAATGTGCTTGTTTCCCACTGGACTGGCATGATTTTCTATGAAGAGAGAATGGCTTTACCAGATCATCCAAACCATAAACAGCGTCGATAAAACGAGACCAACCGAAGCCACGACGATCCAAAATGTAGTACCATTAATTTTGTTGATTTTGTTTTGTCGTTTTCATTTTCTTAGTCAGTTTATCTTCAGTTTGAATAGCGTCGATAAAACGAGACCAACCGAAGCCACGATGATCCAAAATGTAGAACCAGTAAGTTTATTGATTTTATTTTGTCGTTTCATTTTCTTTGTCGGTTTATCTTCCGTTTGAATATCGGTGGCTGTGAAAAGCACTCAGAAACATAGTTTTGTTATGTCACGCATGTAACCTTATTGCTATATTTTCTACAGTGTTTTGTTACGTCACGCTTGTAACCTTATTGCAAAGCTTTAACAAAAAATCACCCTGGAGGGGACCTAATTTGGAGTGGACCTAATTAGGTTTTCAGGTTCAATTCCTGGAGCCATATGGCTGTGCGCTAACTGAGATACACCAGCTATAATTAATGTAGTTAATAGAGGTAAATATACTAAATATATATACTAGTACTATTTTAGTATAGCTAGTAATAGATTGGGTAAGTATACTAAATACTTAGTAAATAAACTAGATATTTACAGTATTGCTAATCCCACCAACCAACCCCTTACCTGATCTTTTTTACAGCAAAAGAATATTTTCTGCAGTTTATATATTTAACGCGTCAGAGAGCTCAGACGTTTGATTATACCTTTTTTATACGTCCTGTATAAGGAATCCTACTGATTTTCGTGCATGTAAGAATCAAATTACCTATAAGAAAGAAAAGTGATAAATTCCCCGCGAAGTAGAATGTCGAGTCATGTTTCCTCCTTTTAACAAATGATATAGAAGAGTTGAACGATGGAACAATGGCAAAATCTCCAACTAACTAGTTTAGTTACAAAGCTGATTTTTGCAAAACGTTTATTCCCTCATATTATTCTGTTTTGTTTTTAGAAATGTCCATATCCAAATGTCAGTGGCCAAATTGCCAGGCGTTAAGGTATTGTTTCTTTAAAATTGCTGTTTACATTGGCCACTATATTTAATTTTTAACTATTTAAAATAATGCAGCATGCATGCATGCAGCATTATAAAAAATTATACAATCTGCGTGCTGCAAATTTTAACATCACTGAGAAGCATTTCCTCATTAACTCGATAACATAACACAATAACGTTCGGCTATCAAGATGAAAAGGACATGGTGTGCTGAAAACCCTGACTCATTCAACTGTCTTTGCATGGATGCTTGAAGCTTTGGCAGTGAAAGTAATACGAAGCGACCTCAACTTTAAACTTCGAATTTATACAACAATAGTTAGGATGTTGCTTGCTACATTTTATCCTTAAAAAACTCAAGCGCAGAACACGCATATTACAGCGAGCTGCCCTAGAGAACGCGTACAATGTTTATGCAATATATCGAATGCAAGGTGTATGCAATACTGTATATTGAATGATGCCGTTCGCTTCAGATATTATCTATTAATTATAATAACTTCAGCGAGCATTGTGACGTATTTTGCGGGTTAAAATACATTTTAGCCCGCTGACGTGATAGCCAATCTATAAATAGTCGGAAGCCATTTAAGTGTAGTTGTTTTTTTTGAAAAACATAGTTAAAGTAAGCGTTAAAAGGCCTTTAAAGTTATTATAATAGTAATAGAGTTGATGTTCTTGGGCATAAATATGTTTTTGGCCCTCCTCAGAGCTCATTTTAACCCTCGCTACTCTCGGGCTAAAATGATTCTGAGTCGGGCAAAAAACATATTCATGCCCGCGAACGTCAACTCTATTGTTATAATAATCACTTGGTCCTCTCTAACGCTTATTAAGGTAGTTTTCTTTTTTAAGACATTGTATAGTGTTTAGTCTTTCAATGGATGCCCAGTAGAAAGTGAATGCACCAACCACTAACCAAAGGCAGAACAAGATGGGAACGAATTGATATCCATCTAAGAAGAGAATCACTACGTGTGTCCATCCGAAGATGTCATTATGCAAGTACTGTAACAAATTAGGGTTTTGCAAAGTCATTTAAGACATTTACAATCAAATTTTCGTTCAGTTTACAATACTTGAAATATTTTGTCAGATCATTTTCTACCTTATTTTTCCCCTATTCTATGGTCGGTGACATTCAATGAAGAGAAAATGACTACCAGATGAAACCATAAACAGTATCAATAAAACGAGGCCAATCGAAACAACGACGATGCAAAGATGTAGTACTAGTATGTTTGTTGATTTTATTTTATACAGTGGTGTTGTAATAGTATCGACGCGAAATGGATGGATATGATGTTGTGAATGTTATTTTGGTCTTCAAATGTTTCAGGATTCTTTTTATAAGTGATATTTATAATGACCTAACAATTTACACATGAAAGGAGCCATTATAGCACATTAATATATGATCCCCGTTCACTGTTCAAAAGCCACGCAGACGATTGGTTACCAGGTAACAATTAACGAGTGCATTATTCATTCAAAATGTCTTCAAATTTTGTCGTTTCCATTTTCTTTGTCACTTCAGCTTTCGTTTTAATACCGGTAGTTACATTCAAAAGCACTCAAAAGCATAGGTAGCACATTGCTATATTTTTTGTTTTGATATGTCACGAAAGTGTTTTATTATGTCACGCCTGTAACCATATTCTATTAAGTTTAAAAAAAAGGCCCTGGAGGGTACCTAATTAGAGTGGACCTAATTATAGTCAGGGAGGCAGAGGTCATTTTACCTACCTTCTCGAGGGACAAATCCATTTTGCTCTTAAATTGTCTGTTACATGCCTAATATAACAATTCTGAATGTTGTTTGGCCCAATTTATCTTGTGGGCTTCGATCAACACGTTTTTCTTCAGTTTTATTATAAAACTATTATGTGGTCAAAAATAGCAAACTTTCAAGTTCATTCATTTGAAAAATGACTTGTATCATCAGAAAGCTTATAAAAAACAACATACAAGACATCATTACGGACACCCTGGTTTTTCAAGCTGTTTTCGAGTTATTGCTGCTTCAAAACGGGAAAATGTCCTAAAATGATGCTAATTTCCTGGGCACTAGTCTGAAAATAAGTTTTCGAACGCTCATAACTCAACAAAAATGTGGAAAATAAAAGTAACCATAATAATGTGTTATATGTAGTTTTTTATTACCTTTTTGATAACGTAAGTGGTTTTTCCTAGAAATAAGTCCGAAATTTCGCCTTTTTTGACAATAATATAGTTTTATAGAAAATTTAAGAAAAAACGTGTTGGCTGGAGCCCACAAGAAAAATTGGGCCAAACAACATTCAGAATTGTTATATTAGGCATGTAACGGACAATTTAAGAGCAAAATGAAATTGTCCCTCGATATGGTAAGTAGACATGTATTTTTGTACCTCTGCCTCCCTGACTATTAGGTTTCCAGGTTCAATTCCTGGAGCCAGATAGATGTGCGCTAACTGAAATATATACTAACTTTACTTGGTATAGTTAGTTGAGGTAAATATACGAAATTTGAAATCGTATAGCATTAATTTTCTTCTTATTTAAAGATGGTTGAGTGGATATACGTGAACGTGTTACCAACTGCACCTGCGCGATGTTCTATGAAGAGAGAATGCCAACCAGATAAAACCGTAAGCAGCATGATAAAACAAGACAAATCGTAATCAACAACGATCCAAAGATAGAGTGAACGTAGGTTTGTTAATTTATTTTGCCGTTCCACTTTCTTTGCAAGTTCAGCTTTCGTTTAAATAAAAATTAATATCACGAACTAGCATTACAAGTGTTGGTGGTGAAGTGACAAGCACAGAAATACATAGGGCCTCTCACTGCTTGAAACTATATAAACAGCATTCGATAGCCCTTCGTCAAGAGGTTAGTATTTTAGTTAGTGATCCATTACTTTATTTTCTGCGTTCTATGTTTTGTTATGTTATGTTATGTCACGCCTGTAACCATATTGCTAGTAAAAAAGGCCCTGGAGGGTACCTAATTAGAGTGGACCTAATTAGGTTTCCAGGTTCAATTCCTGGAGCCATAAAGATGAAGATGTGGGCTAGCTGATAGTTAGTAGAGGTAAGCATACTAAATTTAAAATAATAGTTGGTGCTTACGATTACTGTTAGGTACGTAAGTCTATTTGATATGCTCAGAAGGTAACTCTAATCTACTATAGTTAGTATACTAGAGTTACCTTAGTTGACTAAGGTAACTCTAGTCTACCTTAGTGGTAGACTAGAGTTACGTTAGTTAACTAAGGTAAAGTTACCGTCACTTCACCTTAGTTAACTAACGTAACTCTAGTCTACCACTAACGTAGACTAGAGTTACCTTAGTCAACTAAGGTAACTCTAGTATACTAACTATAGTAGACTAGAGTTACCTTCTGAGCATGTCAGATAGACTTACCTACCCAACAGTAACCGTAATAACTAGATTGTTGTGAGAGCTATAAAGCTACGAAAACTGGTAGGGGTGGAAATTAGAATGGTCGGGGGCGGTGGTGGGAGTACGTTTAACTCTTACTTACCTACAAAGTACTATTTATGTGGATGTAAGTTTACTAAATATAAATAGTACTATGTAGGTAAGTAAGAGTTAAACGTACTCCCACCACCGCCCCCGACCATTCTAATTTCCACCCCTACCAGTTTTCGTAGCTTTATAGCTCTCACAACAATCTAGTTATTACGGTTACTGTTAGGTAGGTAAGTCTATCTGACATGCTCAGAAGGTAACTCTAACCTACTATAGTTAGTATACTAGAGTTACCTTAGTTGACTAAGGTAACTCTAGTCTACCTTAGTGGTAGACTAGAGTTACGTTAGTTAACTAAGGTGAAGTGACGGTAACTTTACCTTAGTTAACTAACGTAACTCTAGTCTACCACTAAGGTAGACTAGAGTTACCTTAGTCAACTAAGGTAACTCTAGTATACTAACTATAGTAGACTAGAGTTACGTTCTGAGCATGTCAGATAGACTTACCTACCCAACAGTAACCGTAATAACTAGATTGTTGTGAGAGCTATAAAGCTACGAAAACTGGTAGGGGTGGAAATTAGAATGGTCGGGGGCGGTGGTGGGAGTACGTTTAACTCTTACTTACCTACAAAGTACTATTTATGTAGATGTAAGTTTACTAAATATAAATAGTACTATGTAGGTAAGTGAGAGTTAAACGTACTCCCACCACCGCCCCCCACCATTCTAATTTCCACCCCTACCAGTTTTCGTAGCTTTATAGCTCTCACAACAATCTAGTTATCACGGTTACTGTTGGGTAGGTAAGTCTATCTGACATGCTCAGAACGTAACTCTAGTCTACTATAGTTAGTATACTAGAGTTACCTTAGTTGACTAAGGTAACTCTAGTCTACCTTAGTGGTAGACTAGAGTTACGTTAGTTAACTAAGGTGAAGTGACGGTAACTTTACCTTAGTTAACTAACGTAACTCTAGTCTACCACTAAGGTAGACTAGAGTTACCTTAGTCCACTAAGGTAACTCTAGTATACTAACTATAGTAGATTAGAGTTACCTTCTGAGCATATCAAATAGACTTACGTACCTAACAGTAATCGTAAGCACCAACTATTATTTTAAATTTAGTATGCTTACCTCTACTAACTATCAGCTAGCCCACATCTTCATCTTTATGGCTCCAGGAATTGAACCTGGAAACCTAATTAGGTCCACTCTAATTAGGTACCCTCCAGGGCCTTTTTTACTAGCAATATGGTTACAGGCGTGACATAACATAACAAAACATAGAACGCAGAAAATAAAGTAATGGATCACTAACTAAAATACTAACCTCTTGACGAAGGGCTATCGAATGCTGTTTATATAGTTTCAAGCAGTGAGAGGCCCTATGTATTTCTGTGCTTGTCACTTCACCACCAACACTTGTAATGCTAGTTCGTGATATTAATTTTTATTTAAACGAAAGCTGAACTTGCAAAGAAAGTGGAACGGCAAAATAAATTAACAAACCTACGTTCACTCTATCTTTGGATCGTTGTTGATTACGATTTGTCTTGTTTTATCATGCTGCTTATGGTTTTATCTGGTTGGCATTCTCTCTTCATAGAACATCGCGCCAGTGCAGTTGGTAACACGTTCACGTATATCCACTCAACCATCTTGAAATAAGAAAAAAATTAATGTTATACTATTTTAAATTTCGTATACTTACCTCAACTAACTATACCAAGTAAAGTTAGTATATATTTCAGTTAGCGCACATCTATCTGGCTCCAGGAATTGAACCTGGAAACCTAATTAGGTCCACTCTAATTAGGTCCACCCTATTAGGCCTTTTTTTAAAAACTTAATGGCAATATGGTTACAGGCGTGACATAATAAAACACTTTCGTTTAAAATGAAATCAACAAACTTACGCCAATTCTATTTCTGAATCGTCGTGGCTTCGGTTGGTTTCGTTTTATCATGCTGTTAATTGTTTCATCTGGTTCACTGTCTTCACAAAGTCGCCGGTCCAGCAGGTAACAAGCTTATACTCAGTCAACCATCATAAAATAAGGAGTAACACAGCTAGGATTGACTGCTTGCGTCGATATTCATTCCCCCCTTCTGTTCTGTCATCCGCTGGTGTTAGTGTATTCACTTTTTACTTGGCATCCTTTGTTTAGAAAACAAAAGCTTAATTGACACAGAAAATGGAAACAACAAAATTTGAAGTCATTTTGAATTAATAATGCACTCGTTGTAAACAATCGCGTGCGTGGATTTTGAAGGATGAACGGAGATCATATATTAATGCGCTATAATGGTTCATTTCCTGCGTAAATCGTTATAGGTCATTATAGAACGTCATCCATCAAAAATACGGGAAAAAATGATGTTAAAATATATTTCAAATATTCGAAACTGAACGAAAATTTTAATGTAAATGTCTAAATGACTTTGACAAACCCCAAATTGTTACAGTACTTGCATAGTGACATCTTCTGATGAACACGCGTAGTGATTCACTTCTTAGGTCGATATCAATTCGTTCCCGTCTTGTTCTGTCTATGCTTAGTGGTTGGTGCATTCGCTTTTTACTGGGCATGCATTGAAAACTAAACAACAACACGATATTTTAAAAAAGAAAACTACCTTAATAAGGGTTAGAGAGGACTAAGTAGTTATTTAAAGTGCCCATGACACGGAAATTTTTATTGTATAACGAGAAAGAGTATTTAAAACTGTAATACAAGTTCTTTTGTATTTTTGCGCTGCAACGTTTTGTTGCTGAGATATTTCAGTTTGAATTTTTTGTTTTGTCGGCTAATTTACGTCTAAACTTTGCATAATGAGTTGCTGTTGAATACCAGTTATTTATGTCTTCAATGAGCAAAATTCTCGTAATATTGAAAGGATATCTAGATTAAGGACAAACATAAGCATTCCATTAATCTTGCACGTCGTCTCTTTATAGGAAAACAACTTTATTATCTACTTTCTGATGCCTCATTATGCAACGTGTGACGTAATTAGCCGACAAAACAAAATATTCAAACTGAAATATCTCATCAACAAAACGTTGCAGCGCAAAATTGCAAAAGAACTTGTATTACAGTTTTAAATACTCTTTCTCATTATACAATAAAAATTTTCGTGTCATGGGCACTTTAATAGATAATATCTGAAGCGAACGGCATCATTCAATATACAGTATTGCATACACCTTGCAATCGATATATTGCATAAACATTGCACGCGTTCTCTAGAGCAGCTCGTTGTAATATGCGTGTTCTGCGCGCGAGTTTTTTAAAGATAAACGGAAAGCAACAAAGAAACTATTTCATTTAAGGGTGTGAATCTAGATTGAAACATTTCACTATTTATTTGTTCTTCCAGACTAACCAAAAGTTTAAATACTTTTGTCTAACGTTTCGGTCTCCTCTACGGAAACTTATAGTTTCATAGTCTTTGATAATGGCTTCCGTAGAGGAGACCGAAAGAAAAGTTAGACAAAAGTATTTAAACTTTTTGTTAATCTGGAAGAACAAATGAATAGCAAAAGGAAACTACTGTTGCATAAATTCGAAGTTTAAAGTTGAGGTCACTTAGCATTACTTTCACTGCCAAAGCTTCAAGCACCCATGCAATGATAGCTGAATGATAGCTTCAGTACACCATGTCCTTTTCATCTTGATAGTTGAACGTTATCGCATTATGTTATCGAGTTATTGAAGCTCCTCGGTGTTGTTATAATTTGCAGCTCGCAGATTGTATTATTTTTTATAATGCTGCATGAAGGCTGCATTTTTTTAAACAGTTAAAAATATAGTGACCAATGTTGACAGCTATTTTAAAGAAACAATACCTTGGCGCCCGGCGATATGGCCAATAACGTTTGAATTTAGATATTTCTAAAAACAAAACAGAATAATACACCATTTGCCCCTCATTAAGCTAAAAAAGAATGTCATTAAGATCATTTACAGCTTCACGTGCACAAATCAGAATTTCAATAACAAATTGTGTGCAAGTCAATAAGCGTGAAGGGGATATTCAATAGTAACAATTGACGCAAGTATGCATAAAAACTGAAAGCCATTAATCAAAGATGGAAATTCAATAGGAATACAAAGAACATTCAAAAACACAAAAGAAGTTCTTGTTTGAATACAAGAAACGCTCAATTACATAAAAATGTATGTTCAATGAAGTTGTCATGTGAACACCAACATGCTCAAAGACAAGAAAAGGGGCTATTTGAAAAATATTCTTTATTCCGGCAAAGATTTGGCTTTGCTGAATTGTTTTAAAAGTTTTTGAATAACGTGAAATGTTACAAAGGTGTCTAAACGAAATGAAATATTGTACAGTGTACCACTGCAGAAAGCAAGCAAGGCTCCAGACAGGATGGGTGGCAAGCACAGCAGAGTTATAGCAACGCCACATACAAACTTAGACTGATAAAACTTGATAATGGACGTTGCATTTTTTTTTTGGGGGGTTAATATGATTGCGTGTCTATAAAGTAAACCTAGGTTTTATTGAACACACATTTTTATCTAATTGAGCGTTTCTTGTATTCAAACAAGAACTTCTTTTGTGTTTTTGAATGTTCTTTGTATTCTTATTGAATTTCCAGCTTTGATTAATGGATTTCAATTTTTATGCATACTTGAGTCAATTGTTGCTATTGAATATCCCTTCACGCTTATTGACTTGCACACAATGTGTCATTGAAATTCCGAGTTGTACTCGTGAAGCTGCAAAATGATCTTAATGACATTCTTTTTTCGCTTAATGATGGGCAAATGGTGTATGTAGGATTGAACGTTTTGCAAAAATCAGTTTCGTAACAAAACTAGTTAGTTGAGGCATTTTGTCATTGTTCCATCGTTCAACTCTTCTATACAATACAACCGTTACAATCATTATCATTTGTTACTGTAAAAGTAAGAAACATTACTTGACATTGTACTTCGCGGGAAACATATTATTTTTCTTTCTTATAAGTAATTTGATTCATAGATGCACAAAAATCAGAAGTATTCCTTATACAGGGTATATAAAAAAGGCATAATCAAATTTCCGAGCCCTCTGACGCGTTAAGTATATAAACAACAGAAAATATTCTTTTATAGTAAAAAAGACCAGGAGTTTAGCTTTCCATGCTGACCTCTTTTGTAAAATGTGAAGAAAATTAGACAAATACGAAGTAAATTATTTCAAATAACCGACCGAAATCGCATGTTTTCACCTTTGAGCATTCTTAAGGCAGCGAATAAGAAATGAAACGTCCATTAATCACTGATCTGTCACAAGAAACAATCAACGTGGTTAATAAGATACAATCAATGTGGCTAATTCAATTAATTGGCAATTTTTTGATGCACCCAGTACAGGGCGTGCCAAAAAACTCCGCAAAGTATTGAGAATGATCTATTGTTAGAAATTCAATGCCTAGAAATCAGTTAAACCAACGAGTGCATAAATCATTGACCAAATATTGATTAAATAAATATGCATGTCGAAGCAGGGACTTGACTTGATAATCCTCCTTGATTAATAACGTGATATAGGTAGTCTTGATGCTATCAAATTCGTTTTGGTAAGCAAGAACTATGGAACAAGTAAATCAATGTAACGATTAACTACAACAGCTGCGACCAAAACAAAGTAAGTTGTATTCCCAAGCGAATTAAAATTGCGCAAAAAATATAGGGTATACAAAAAAACTTGTAAAAATAATCTATTGTTAGAATTTCAATAGCCTATAACACTACGGTCACTGTAAAGTTGCAAAATATCCGCAGAGTTCATATATTTAGCATTGCATCATTAAGCTTATACAAACCCATATATGGGTCTAACATTGGCATCATGCAAATGAAGGCGTTTCAGCTAAATGTATGACAATTGCAATACATTGCAAAAATTGAACTGCATATACAGCTGGAATAACTATACCAACTACAAGCTCATTAAAAATTGCATGCCAACCACTGTTTAAATTGCTTTTTATTTTGGCATAGTTGTCATGCATTTTTGGCCAAGCCTTAACTTTGTAAAGTATCAGATTTGTATTTACTTCCGACTGGTTAACACAACGAAAAGTCTATTCTCTTTCAGCCAAGGTTTCACGTGTAAAAACTCGATCAAGTACTCTAAGAGGGTTTATGTACATAGAGATAACGTAATCTATCTTTTATTTTGCTTTTTTTCTTTATAACGAAATTCATTAGCTGAAGGTATGGACTGCGAGGGTGTGCACCGTGCATAAGTTGCATATGATTAGGCTTATTAAAGGAATTAAAATTAAAAGTATCCAAAAAACCAAAGTCTATCGTCACCCCTAACAAAGGAAGACAGCTCAGAACAGAGATAGGTAGGCAGTACATGTAGGTAGGATCGGCGGTCGTTTTAATTTGTTAGGTATGCGCGGCTGCTCTCTAGAGAAATCAACAGCACTTGCAGCTCTCCGAGTGCTACGTACACCGCAAATAAGTAGAAGTACTTCAATTACATGTACAAGTACCTTCTACTTAGGTGGGAGTAGCACTTGGGTAGCTAGCCGGGTAATGGGATTTTTTAATTCAGTTTCTTAATTCCCATGGGAATTGAATTATTATTTTAATTCAGTTTCTTAATTCCCATGGGAATTGAAGTTTTAATAAGGTGGCTCCCTACTGTTTTTGTTCAAAAGTGAGTTGTAGCCGTTAAGACCCTCGCATTTCCACATCTTTCATGATAAAAATATGAAATTCAGTACAAGTATTATTGAAGTCTTACTGAAGATTTTATGGCGGTGATTGTGTGGTAGAAGGTTGTTGCCATGGCAACAAATGGATTAGAACATGGCTTACTTTTCGTCTTCTTCCCACAATTTTCGGGATTTCTTTCGGTGAATTATTTTCTAACTAAACAAGCTGCATGGTATTGGCGTAATCGTTTCACTTACACAATTTAAAAAAAATTTAATCGATACATTTTTTCATTATTCTCCAAAATGTTAAAAATCAATATTAAAAAAATCCCTTCGATTAAAATTTACAAAAATGTGACATTACAAGCGTCTGAGCGAGGTTAATTGTTGAGCAAAATTTTAAAAAAATTCACCGAAGAAAACGGGCGAAATTTGTAGTCAAATTTCATTAAATTTCATTATATTTTTTTGCTCTAACGTCATAAAATTTTTGAAATCACGCGTGGAATCCGGCACAATTCGTGGACAACAACCAGAACTGCGAGAAATGCGTGTTTTAATAGCCGTAGTGTTTTGTCGTTTGGAATTTTTGGTTCAAAGACATTCAGATTGCCAAAAAGAAAAAACACCACATAATAAGACATCAAATCAAACCACGGTTTCTTAAATTTAGTCTTATCGTTGAAAACCAATGCAAAAAATCTTTTCAAGACATTGAACTACCAATTTGACTTCACGGCCTAAATACATAAATCATGAAATTTTCACGATAGTTATAAGGTTTTGTTGTTAAAACACGACAGATATCGTAAGCAATTGAACGAGAAAACTTACATTAGTTTATAAGCTTCGGTAACATTTGAGAAGAGCCATAAAGTCGATGAAGACAATATAAAATAGTTTAGTCGGAGGCCATACATTTTTCGTAAAATTTCGAGCATTAAAATTTACATTACTGGACATAAACAAGCGCCTAAAAATTGTTTTAAAACTGATTTAAAGCACGTACTACTTGAACTTGGAAACACAAACGATTGTAAGATAGAACTGTCGTCTTTGTTGTGTGTAGAAACACAAAAACATCGGCAAAAACAATGTTTTCAACTTTGAATATGAAAAATTTTATTATAGCTGGCCACGAACATTCCACGCGTGATTCGCTCGGACAACGTCTGATCTCTATAAATCCGGTAGTAACTGAACAAAACCATAGGGAGCCACCTTAAAAGGGGTCAGGGTAAAAATTTTTTTTAAACAATTCATTTAAAATAGTTTGTAACAATAATGAAGTGAAAAATTTTGAGAATTAAGAATCGTTTAGCATACCACACCCAGTTGTTTTACTATTACAAAAAATAGGTACGCACAATGCGTACATGCGTCTACGTTACGTTATGTTGCACTGGTGAGAAGGCACAGAATCAGTGACAATGACAAAAAACAATATTCAAACAAAATATATATAATTTAAGCAGAACAATAAAAAATACAATTATTCAAAAACAGTGAATGGCCACGATACCACGACAATACTAGTCAATTTTAAAAAGAAAAAGTTCAAAAATTATAAATAAAGATAACATTTATATACATTGAAGATGAATAAAATAATAAGTGACTGTTCTTTATGACTATATTTTGAGATGTGCTATGTATCTGAGTTGGTATATTTATATATGATTTTTAACTTTATAGTCAGCAGGCTCATTTATAATTTTTTTAAACAGTGTTATCTATTTTGAATTAAGGATCCCACATCATCAAAATCCTTTCTTGATTTATCAGTGGGATCAACAATTGTTGATTATATTTACCCCGTATACCACCATTAATATCCGTTATGGTACATTATGTGGTGCATGATATATATGTTCTAGCTTTCTGTTATACTTTATTTAACCATCAGTACCAAGACCAAGGTCTTTCTTTGACTGTCATTTTGTATTGACTATCAAATGCCACATGTCAAATTATTCCATAACATATACTGTAAATATCTCAAATGGAATATGTCCATCCATGCATGTATATGATAATGTTTGATTGTTTGTTTTCACATTATATGGCAAATGTCTGTGCAGTATTATTCCAGATATAGCAGCTAGTGCATTGTTTATTCTGCTGCACAGTCTTTCATTTATAATGCCTCACCAAGTTCCACACATATGAGTATTCCATATGACACAGCAACATAACTGTCAACATCATACTTAGTGTATTTCCATAACTGTAACATTGGGTGTAACCATATGTACATGTGTGTTGAACGTTAGTTCACAAATCTAGATCGGCAATGTCCCAAATAACTTTTAAAAATACTGGTGCATTTGTTTTTTTTTGTTCCACTGCTTTTTGTTTTCAAAGTCTCACCATGTTTCATACATATGTCACAGAGTATTCCGCATGACATATAGTTGCTATGCAACGTAGACGCAAAAATATATGGGTCTTCTATTTAGAAAGGTAGTTTTTATTTTTCAATTGAACGGGAGCTAGGGCTTAACGAGTCCAATTAAAAAGGTTTCCCAAAAGTTAGTTTCCCAAAAATTACATAAGTATCCTGTCAACTTTTAGTGTGGGAAGTAAGTACAGAGTACCTGGAGAAAATCAACAACTTTTGGCAGTGCGTTGACTCTTTTTCACAAAGCATTATAAGCCTTAGAGATAAAGCATTTTAGATAATATAAAGATAATAAATGCACAAATTAGTGATCTATTTTGATGCATTTGCGACATGTAATGAAAGCACATGATTCTTGTAGAAAACACTTTTCTAAAAACCTCTTCCAAACATCGAAAAATCACGAAGAAACGATTATTTCTCATGAGAAAATATTAAATTGACACGGCTATAAAACTAAAAACTTCGAAGCCATATATTTTACTGATTGTGTTTCTAATATGGCTAAATTCGTTTTTAAACAAAAAATTCAAATAAATAGAATATGAAATGAATTTTAACTTGTTCATAATTTAACTCCAAGCCAGCAAAAAATGAAAATGCATTTGCAAAGCATGCTTAATTAGAGAGAGAAATTCGGTCTTTTTGTTGACAAAATTTTAAATATCAAGCAGGACTATCAGTGATTAATGTGCTGGCATTACATGCCAATTATTAAGTATAATAATTCTCATAGCGCCCTCAAGATTCGCCTGCAGGCTAGCCTGCTCAACTGAACTGACCTGGTACTCTTTCCCGCGTGTTCTTCTTTTGCGTAGCCACAAAGAAAGAAATATTAATGTTTAGAAAACTTCTTTTCAGAATTGGATGTTGCTTTCTGTGGTACTGACAAGAGAATGTGATGTTACAGACCTAAACATGAAGAAAAGTGCATGCCAGGTTATGGCTGTGTGTAGCAAACTAGAGTGGACATTTAATTCGGCTGTTCTTTCCACAGATGAATACCTCACAAGTAATTTTCATATAAGAACTGGATTACATGCAGCCCGATCTTTCATGGCTTCGTCAGCTTTCTTCACGTGAGATAGCTTCACTCTTCAGAACGTGCTCGACAATATCTTGAATCAAAAAGATCAGAATCGTTAACAGTAGCCAAATTGTAATATCAAGTGATTGACTACTAAACATGCAGTCATGATATTGATGATGCATACAAGAACAAAAATATTACCCGGGTCATATCTCGAAGACCAGTTACAAATGAATGATATGTGGGGATATTGGACGGTGGCGCGAAGATATTATCTTCGAGTGGTAAAAATAACATTTTACGAACGAACGAAACGAGTGAGTAAAATATTTTGCTCAACACGAGAAAACAATAATCATATATTCAACCTACTGTGTAAAGTTCTTTTTATTATATGGTCAGAAGTGGGAACAAGCGAACAGAGAACATATAAATCCCACGGGAAAACACACGCGTTTTTTACACGTTACATATTTTCTCATGTCTTAACTAAGGAAAACAAGGAAAATACGAGTTTTAGTCTATGTTAAAACACTCACAACCATATAATAAACTTTAAGGTTCTTTCACTGCATGCAATGATAAAGAAGGATTTGATAATTTGAGCGAAGGTCCTTCATCGGGAAATTAGCAGTACCTATTGAAGGGTAGAGTTTGGCAATATTAAAATCATCTCACAATCATAGTCAAGGAAATTATCGCCATATTCAATGATATGGGGAAAAATAAAATAAAAACAGTGACCATATTTTCAAGTAAAATTAATACCAAAGCATATGGATTGCTTATTCATAATATTATTATAAATAATTTGACAGCAAATCAAAGTAATATGAACTAAGGATTTTCTAGTTTAAGATTTACGTTCATTGACAAGTGTCTATGCAGCGTCTGCTGTTTAACTTTATTTCAAGTCTTTTACAAGGAAAAATAGACATATTGCAATTCCAACCTACTACGAAAGCATTTACAAAAATCTATGCGATGCTAAATATACCTTCTGAGGGAACACTTGCTGCTTCAATGCAAAGATAATTTCCATTGTTTTAGGCTTTTACCAAAGCTATAAACAGACTCTATAGCAGTATCACGATAGTCATCTAGCATGACGATAATTTCGAAGAATCGTCATTTACGTTTTTACCATCGATACGATAATCGAGATTAGAAAAATCTAAATATTGCCAAGCCCTATGCCATATAGCATTAATTAGCCCATGCTGTAATGTCTGAAGATTACAGTGGAGCATAGTAGCCAAGAGCCACCTGTTTATTGTAATTTAGGGACAGGCGTACTTGGCCCAGCTGTACTAGGTAAAGATTTCTTAGAAGAGATAAAGGAAAGTGGTTGAAAAAAGGAGGAAATTTTATAAGTTTTAATATTTTGATGTTTTTCATTCCAGCATGCTGTGAACAAGTCAGAACCTCGTTCCCAGGGTTTCTCTTCTACGCCCCTTCCCTCACCTGAAGGAAACGCTGGTATCGGCTGGTCACGAGAAAGAGTAGAGACTACAAAGAAGGGCCACTTCATTCAAAAAAGCATAAGGTGCTGTCACCATGATAGGTCATGGGCGCCATGTTCCTAGCCAGTACCCTAAACAGAAGCATTTTCCCCCCGGTATTAGTAGCCATTTTTAATATTTCCGGGGGGAACAAGCATGCAATACTCGTCATGGTTGCCATGTTTCTAGCCAGTGCCCTAAACAGAGGAAGTCAACCCCTGGAAATATTAAAAATGGCTACTAATACCGGGGGGAAATGCTTCTGTTTAGGTCACTGGCTAAGAAAATGGCGCCCATGACGTATCATGACGACAGCACCTTACGCTTTTTTGAATGAAGAGGCCCCTCTTTGTAGTCTCTACTCTTTGCCCTGGGTTTCCTTCAAGTGAGGGAAGGAGCGTAGAAGAGAAACCCTGGGAACGAGGTTGTGACATGTCACAGGGCCTGAAAGCTTCCGTTCTTGTTGCTTTTTATTTAAAACTATAGGGACAAAATTATTTGATTTAAAAAATGAACCTACAGGTATGGTACTGTACCTACGAGACTAAATAAAATATGTACCTCATCAGCAGGAGCTGACAGAGGCACATGAGGGGCAATTTGTTGGTTAAACAATAACTTATATTTAAGTTCCTCACAATCCGGTAAAGAGAAATAATGTTTCTGTTTACCACACTAGAGAGCAAGCATAAACCACTGCCATTAAAAACCCACATAGAAATATTCTACCAACAGGTAGAAGATTACCCCCCCCCCACACACACACCCAAACTAGCCAGGTAAAATATCAAAAATACTCATACCGTCCAGTGTGATGCTTGATAGTCTCATCCCTTACAAAATCTCCACTCATCTTCTTTTCGTTCGTGTGGAGCTCCATAGTAGTTTCACACTTGAATATGTTGACACAAGGTTGGATGAAACTTCCTCGGCTAAAATCTCGCTTTCTGGCTTTGTAACAGCGCCAGCTAACTTCATTTTGCCGAATACTAAAGCGTATTCACAATATTATCAAAGAAAAATCACAATTTTCGCTCAAAATCGAAAACAATCAATTTATTTACTTAACTTCAGTTTTAATGCTTCCACTTGTCGTATGCACATTTCCTCCTTCCACAATTTTACCGTTATCTTCGTTAAAATTCACAGCTAGCCAAACTACTAGGGATGGTAAGAAAATAGCAGTTTTGAACTGACAGGTCGTTCATTGTTCATTACAAATATTATAAGGCATTGAAATAAAGGAAGCATTTTCCTGAAGAATAAATCACATGCAAAGATATTTTTTGTCCTAAAAAGCAATCACATAACATTGTCATTTCAGGTAACAAGTGGGAATTTTGTCTGCTCAGGTCAGTAAACTGCTGGCGGTTGCGAAAAATTCTTCTAAAAATGGTCAAAATGAGCAAAAACAAGTCTTTGGGCTTCTTTCTTTGGAAGAAAACAGTAGATTTGCAAGAATTTAAATTCCATTCTACGAAGGTTATGGGGAAATGGGATGGATAAAAGACTTCTAAATGAAATCAGGCATTTATAAGGTATTAATATCTCTGACGGAATATGGACGAAATATAATTTTTTTCGAGATGCAGGTTTTTTCATCCTTTGAACAGACGAAATTAAAAGACTAAACACACGGTGGGTTTCACAGTTATTCTTCATGTCTTTTTCTACTCGGATAAGAAAACGGTACCACTGTCTGACATAGTCTGTATTAAACCCAATAGGTACTTCTGAATATTCCACTAGAAATGACATGTTTTTGCCAATCCTGTTCGTTAAAGCATATCACTTGAAAGACTGGAATCTATTGATTCAGAAAATATGAATAGTTTTGAAATCATGCAAATATATTTCCCTCTCCCTCTACTTTAATACAGGGTGATTTATGGGGTCGTGAAGATCAACACAATAAAATCACAAAAATCAAACTACTTCAAAATCTAGTCGAGTGCCTCAAAACGAGATATGGTTAAGACTGTTGCTTGAAACACATATTTCATTTTGGGAGATAATTCGTTCACCTCAAAATTCGGGTTAGGAGGAATTATTTGACATTTCCGTGGAAATCTGAGGCTGTTCGAATGTATAAGGTTACACAAAAGTTACATTTTTATATTTATTTAGCCTCCCAACGTTCTCATACATTCCTAGCCTTCCTAGTAATTTAATAAATTAATCAAAACTTGGTTGGAAGAAAAAACGAGGTCAAAAACCCACCTAAAACGCTCAAAAATCGAATTGCTAAATTTACTCGTCCCATGTCTCTTTTCTGTTAACCGCGCGAATTCTAGCGCATGCTCAGACAAAATTCCCACCTGTTATTTTACGCTAGTTTTCCGCATAATATTCAGTTAAGGCAATGCCCCCGAAACATTTACCATTCAAAATAGGCTTTTCTCAACATTAGGCGTGCATGACGTACCCTATTCTGTCCCGTCCCGTCCCGTCCCGTCCCGTCCCGTCCCGTCCCGTCCCGTCCCGTCCCGTCCCGTCCCGTCCCGTCCCGTCCCGTCCCGTCCTGTCCTTTCCTGCCCTGCCCTGTCCGCGCACTTTGTAGTTTAAGAACGCCAGGACGAACCAGGGTAAAAGAAGACATACAGCAAAGACGATAGGAAGATAAAAAGGGGAGAAGAAGTGCAAAGGCATTACAGCGACTTTTACCGTTATCTGAAGTGCGAGAAAATGTTTAAGTTCTTCTTTGGAACAATAGTTTGATGGCAAAATGGGCATTTCAATAGTTAACTCTAGCAGTGCAAAAATTGAAAAAACTAAGCAAATGAAGAGTGATGTATAACCTTGAGTTCTCAATTTTTTCATGATTTATTTCCATAGTCTTCAAAATTGTTGATAATATTATCAAAGGATGAACGATGGCGACTACTGCCAGATCAAGGCAAGATAAAACAAAGATTGTACAGTAGCAAAGTTTCTTGCGATGTTGCGACGATCTGCATAGACTGATGATAACAACAGAATTCAGAGTGATTCCGGCTCCATGAAAAGAAACCATTCGAACACAGAGTATTATGGCGTTAATAAGGATTGTTGGAAACATTTTACGTCCTCTATTTAATCGTTAACATTTTTTCCGGCTTCAAATAAATTTTACTGTAATTGTGAGAATTTCCAATTTCCCATGGTTTTCTTTCATTCAATCTTCAACTATACTGTCATCGCAGTACTGTATGTCAACTTTAAGGGTTACCTTAATGCCTGTCAACACATGCAGACGACATGAGGCAGATAGTAATTGGATTGAAACGCAATATGTTACTCAGTAAATTGCACATTATTTCCCATGTAAACGTCTTGTCTCATGTATATGTAAATGAATAATG
The DNA here is from genome assembly GCA_963855995.1 of Muricea muricata. NCBI lineage: Eukaryota > Metazoa > Cnidaria > Anthozoa > Malacalcyonacea > Plexauridae > Muricea > Muricea muricata. The sequence goes on along the minus strand of OY979723.1, from coordinate 3,709,659 downwards.
GGAATTAAAATTAATTTACAGTGTATATCTATCCTAATTTAACTACAAATATTCTTCAAGGTAAGCTGCATTAAAACACCATTAAAACACGTCATTGATATGATGCTTTGCCAAGGAACAAAGTATTTATTTTCCATAGAAATATCTAATCTGCCCTATAACAAGTATTGACTTCATAGACGACTTTTAAGCGCTTAAACAACAAGCAGTTCGCTGATGACTAAGGAAGATTGACAGTACATATGTATTTCCTGTAGCAATATTGTTTCAACTTCGTGATTTTTTGAAAAAAAAATGCGGAACTAATAATATGCAAAAATATGCAGCTTGTGTATTCAGAAATGCAGTTATCATGCAATAAAATAACTTGTTACGTATATTTATAATTATTTCTTTACCTCGTTCTTTCCAAAAAACTCCTGTCGAAGAACGACGCAAACACATGCATAAAATAATTATATATAGCAAGTTGTTTTGCTGATATGTAGACGTGTTTTACCCGCATGTACGTACTCTTGTGTTGCTCGTATATACTCATGATAAGCCACGAAAGTAATTGCCGAATCGAAAACTTTGTGGAGTTTTTCGCTTTGTTTGGTATACGTGGTAATCTGTTTTTAAAAATTGCCAAACTGTCGTCCCGATATACGCCGATATTTTTCTTGCCAAACGTTTTTCCTTGGTGGTGTGAGACCTACTATACAGTTCGCACATAGTTGAGTATATGCATAGTTAGACCAAACCAAAATTTGCAATTTTTAATCCACGAATTTCCGCGATTGAAAGGGGCAATTTTCTAACGTTTTTTATTCAAAAAATATATCAGCCAAACGTGAGGCGCAAGATAATGCTTAGTCTGGTTAATTTTCAGAAATTGAGGACTAAAAATCGACTATGTCAAACGGAATAAAAGAATCCCTATTCCTCCCCCCCTCCTTCCCACCCCCCCACGATGACACCATAATATTATTCTTAAACGTTTCGAGTATTTTTAAACTGATTTGTATTCAAAATTGGCCCAAGGTTTCCGTTTGGTCATTAGTTTACTATTTTTTCCTGAATCGCTGAAGCCAAGATCGTACACGAAATTTTTAAAAGCGTTACCGATCCATTCCCTTTCTAAAGTCCAAGATTCATATCGGCCTTGCTTCGCTTTCTATTTAGATAAAATTTACCAGACAGATATTGAATGCAAAAATACTTATGAATATACAGCTTAAATGTACACCTGTTCGTTAGGCCCTCAAAAACTAAATATTTGGCCCTCATATAGGCTCCGTCAAGTCTCATCGGACAAAGCAATTTAGCAGGGCGACTAAATTAAAATCTATTTAGGTCCATAAACACGCTTTCGTGAACACTTATTTTCCCAGCAATATCATGATGCGTGCTTTACCTTCCCAATTTTAATTAAAATGTAGCAAGGGTAATAAATGAATACTTACAATGGGTGGACAAAAAAAGTGGCCCCCTCCAATTATAATCCTTTGTCTTTGTCTTGATGCGCTTTTAGCTGCACTACATCGACAGTTTTATAATAGGAAAGTTAGTTAGAATGTCTTTAAGATAATTCACAAAATATTAGATGTCCTAATGTTCAATATGTTAACATCTGGGATGGTATCTGTACATTTTTTAAATTTACTAAATATTTTTCATTAAATATAATTTTGCGACGCAATTTTCTCACAATATGATCAAACGTTTAGCCAATCAAATAACAGAACGATAAGTTATCATAATACGTTTATGTAGATGTTCTTCGTAGGCGGTGCGCCCTATTTAGTACGTCGTTCTCTCTCCAGCTTAATGGATTATTGACAGACTGTCTAAAGAAAACTAATAGTATCTTAAGTTATCTTATTCATATGTTTTCTTATTAATCCCAGCATGTCCACATGTTGTGTCTCAACCAGCTACTCGGTTAATCTGACGGCTATTTATTTAGCTTTAGCCTACATTACGGTAATATAAACTATAACTAAAAATAGATGTAAAGTACTAAATATCCCTGTTTACGAGATTAATATCGATAATAAATAATGTTCTAACAGCAGCAGGATAAGACGTGGTTAATATTGATAGTAAATATTGCATCACCGGCACTTCATAGTAAAGTATCTTTAAAGGCAGCAGGATCGTCAATTATTATGTTCATGAGCAAAGTATCTTTTAAAGGCAGAAGAATGACAGGATCATCAAGTAATAGCTACGTTCATAGTAAGTATATCGGCTCAACCAACCCTACCGTGTTTTTGAGGGTGGTGATTTTAACTTTCTGCGCTTCGAACCAAACTTAGCCATCTTCTTCTTTAAGAACTGTGTTCGTATGCAAGAAAGACTGAAAAAACTAGAAAGCTTTTGTGCTACCCCTAACATTTGCTTTGCTGCGGGAAGCTTACATGCTTTCGTAACAACAAGATTCAAGCAGTGGTTGGAGCAATGGACATACAATGCTTTGGGATTCTTCTGTAAAATTCAGCCGGAAACTTCTTTAGACTTGCTGGACATAGCACTAGCACAATCACAACCTTGACCACGGACGTTTTCCAGCGGTACTAAAACTGAATAAATAGGGAAACTACTGTTGTTGATCTCCCTAACATAATTCATTAATCATAAACAGAATTAACGATTTTTCTTCACAAACGCGAGTCGTATATATGTGGTCTTTTATTAGTCGATATCCGGAAGACAAATTACAGCGTGTTGTAACAGCACCTGACAGTAATTACGCATGCATATACTTTCACGTTGACAAATTGACAACGGAAACATGCAAGTGACACCCTAACCTATAAATTTAATATTTCGGAAAATAAACACTGCCGATCGTTTTTGCTGCCTCCCCTCAGGGAGTCCCCCAGTCTTTCGCGCGATCTACTGTATGTATTGTCGAAATCTCGATCTAGCGTCGGTCGAATGTCTGTCAATCCGGGGGATAATTAGCTTCAGGTTGCTTTGTAAAATGAGGGGGCAGGTCTAACAAGATTTTGTATTGCACACGCAAGATTCCTTCCATGTGCTCTGTGTTCAAAAGTGCAATGCGCTCGCTGTTTCCCCAGCGTTGGAATATTAGTCGGGGAGGCAGAGGGCATAATATATATATATATATATATATATATATATATATATATATATATATATATATATATATATATATATATATATATATATATATATATATATATATATATATATATATATATATTATATATATATATATATATATATATATATATATATATATATATATATATATATATATATATATATATATATATATATATATATATATATATATATATATATGTATATATATATATATATATGTTATATCTGATAATGCACTCCTCGTTTTTTTAATTGTACATAATACGGTAAACATATTTCTCAAACTATGACATTGACATAATAGGACAACGTAAGAAGAAATGACGGAATTTCATTAATCAATTTGCGCCACATAGTACCGCGTTTACATAGCTAATGAGTTCCACTGCAGCTGTGACTAAATTGAACAAATAAACAACAACCACTTTGTCACTCAAATTGTCAGTCCGCCCTGGCCTTCGATTAATGTCAAAGACGTTGCACAAAAAGAAATGCTTTGTTATGAACAACACCCGATGCAAGTCTGATGAGCCATTAAGATGTCTTTATAATCATATATTATGATTTCATTATTACGAGATCATTATTATGATTTTTTCGAGAAGGAAAAAATATGGATGGTTTTTCGTCGAAGAGTCTCGTGCAACAACGTTAATCGTTCAGTTCTCCAAAATGTATTTCCCTTTTTCAGCTTGATTGCTCACAAACAACTTTCTATTCCGAAAATGACACTATAAATGCTCGGAGAAAAGTTTCGAAAGCATGAAACTTTTCGAATGTTGCTAAATAATATTATCAGTGTGATAATATGTTGTTGAACTTTCCCAACTTGCGGGCATATCGCTTTAATAAATATTTTTGTAGCTTTTTTCGTTGCAGCTGCTTGAAACACAATTATCAGGCATATTATTAAAACTCTGCAAAGCCGGCTGCATATACAGCTTTTTTTAATCAACGCGTCCTTCCAAAAGCATAAACTGTGAACTATGAGCCCGCAATGGATGATGGATTATGGTTTACTTCGGGAATTATCTTTGTAGCAAGTACGTGTATAAGATTTTTATGTTCTCTCGATGCTGTTTCAAACAAATAATTCAAAGTTTAAAGGTAAAAATAAGCAATAGTCCGTCATCCCTTGCGTGCTCATAGTTTACAGTTTTCGCTTTTGGAAGTACAAACTTTATTAACTTTTAGCTACATATGTGCGAGAACTGACAATCTTAAACGTATTTTCACTCATAACTTTCTCGTTTTGAGCAATTCTGTGCAACTGTATTTTCCAATAATTCGTTATTTTCAAAAAATTCAGAACTCAAATATCAAAAAGAATTCTTTTAAATTTCTTGCAGCAACTTTTTTTAGAAGTATTGATATTTTAAAACCCAAAACGAATAAAATCAACCAAACTACCATATTAAATTCCCGTTGGGGGGTAAATGAACAACAGGAGATTCATTAAATTTCGTTTACTGCATGTGTAATAGAAGGTAATATACCGAACCGCGTTTATTGCTTGTAGCCTGTCTTTAAAAAAAACGATAAAATGCCATGAGACTCATTAAGCTTGCTCTGTACATATACGAACAAGATAGCTCTTGTTGTATAGAACATTAAGTGTACCTTTGCGTTTCATGCTTATAAACTTCAAGCGAAGTAATAGCCATATATTGGAACTTTTTCAGGAGTCGTATATCATAATGATGCACATATGTTAATTTCTTAGCTTGCTCTTACGTTTTTAGCACTATTTAGGATGAAAAAGATGGCAATATTCCTGTTTTTCCTATCATCAACTTTGACTGCAGAGTACAATCCTTACGGTGGGTATATTTTTCAATTATTCTGAAACTCATGACGCTATAACATTCACAAAGTATTAGAAAGAGTATTGGCTAGAACATCTAAGGTGTTCCAAAAAGTACTGACAGATTAATTTATTGGATTAACTACTTCTAACCAATCGTTCGATATTCTTTTCAATTCTTTGTTATTTTTAATAGAATACATATATTGGTTATGAAACTAGGCTCAAACCAAATAACAACTCGTAATCTTATATGCTTGTTTTTATTAAGCTTGTCCCACGCTTCATTAGATCTCTTTGTTTTTGTCTTTTGGTTTTTATCTGCATGAATATTCCGTGTTTGGATGTTACGTTACGAAAATTAGGAAAAGTGTGCAAAACACGAGCCGAAGGCGAGTTTGACAAAGTGTTTGGATGAGGCCATCCAAACACGGGAACCATAAAGTAATTGTTTTATAAAATAACAACATTCATGCAGCCACGTTTTTAAAAAATGCCCGCGCAAGCAGTTTTGATTTCCGTGTTTCATGGCCTCATCCAAACACGGCTTTCGACCAACCTCGATCCCAGGGCCTTTTCTAAAATGGAGAGAGGGAAAAGGCCCTGGCACCGGCTGCTAACTTCTGCAATTTCATTGGTCTATAACCTCACTCAGTTAATTTATCTAAAACCGTATAATTGTATATCTGCGTGGAGAAAAAATTACACGTAAAAATTAACGCCTTACTAAGGCACTGCATTACGTGTTTTTTTCTAAACACTTCGATTTATCGGTCATTTTGGGAAAAAATCGCATATACAGTTATCGTGTTAATTTATTCAAAAACCACGATTCGTGGTTTTGAAAGCCAGCCGGTGCCAGGGCCTTTTCCCTCACTCTAAAAGGCCCTGGGAACGAGGTTGGGCTTTCGACCAATCAGAGCACGCGTTATATACATGTTACTTTATAATCCGTTTTCCTGTTGCCGTGAAATGAATCACTTTTATCTTTTATATTTCTTTATGAAACTTGTTTGAAATTAGTAGTAACCATGTTAAAGAAAATTTCAAGTCCACCATGCAGAGATTTGAAAACAAGTGAATATCATATATTTTGAAGAGAAATTTAGTAGTTTAGATCGAAAAATGAATTTCAATTTGATAACTATAGTGCCACTATGTTTTCGTGTTTTGAGATCTCTTGACGTCGACTTGTGCTGATGATACCAGCCAAAATCAGGCTTAATTATACGTTTTAGTATAATTTTTTTAGTGAATAATGGTTTTCAAGAATTTTAATTGGTTGACTGACCAGTAAATCTGAGGCATTATTTACTAGTTGGCATTTTTTCAAAATGGCCGCCAATGAGAGTCGTTTTGATGCATTATACTTTTGCCAAAATTAGCAAACATAATAGAGAAAAATTGCATTGATATGAATTCAAAGAATACAAACAAACTTTGATGTTAAAACTATCTTAAAGTAATAGATCGTCTGCAAATACCTTATTAAATACTTTTTCACTATTTAAAAATTACAAGTAAACTTTAGTCTTTACTTATGAATTTTCAGAAGTAACCTGTTTCGTAAAAGACGACAGTACATTTTATGCACGTAAATTTTACTAAAGAAATTATACTAAAACAATTATTCGTCTCAGGCTCAGGGATTACGGTAAATATTCACCTCCACTTCGTCTCCGTGAATATTCACCAATAATCACTTCGCCTTCGGCGAATAATTATTAATTATTCTTAGTACCTTTTATTCAGAGAATGCATCAAGCCCCGTTGGCCAGGAAATTTTCAAAGACTTCCGTCGTTTTTTAAAAGAACTCATGTTAGCTAACCTTAAGAGGAAAGGAAAAGTGAGGTTATCGCATGAAACGAGTTGCAAGGACAGATGTGGCGAGGAAAGATCTCATACGGATTACTGTCATTGCGATGAAAAATGTCAGTTAGTCCAGGATTGCTGTTATGATTATCTAAAAAAGTAAGACGTGCGCAAGTGATGGTATGTAAATTTGGGACATTCTGATGAATGTTGCGCAACTTGTGCCATCAAGCATGATGCAAACAAGGCGATATCTTGCCCAGTAAAGGTGGAAACTTTCCATGTATGTATGATTATATATGGCTGACCCTTCTAGTATCCTATTGTTAAACCTGTAATAATTGTTGGGGTTTCTGGACAAACGGAACTTATCGAGTCATTTATAGAACCTGTTCATGCAACAAATTTATGTATTCAAGTTTCCATTTAACATTTGACAATGTCTAATCATAAACTAAAACTTTAGAACATTTTAAATAGCTCAGATTTTCCTAATACAGTGCTCAAAGTGATCAGGGATTAGATCTGAGGTTGTTTTCATATGGTTAACCACGCGTCCACTTATACAATAAATAAAAATAAGAAAGTTGTTTCATATATTGCTCGATGAATCAGAAATTTTCCTCTTTCCATGTAGATGTAAACCTACTGCAAGCATCAGTTACGTCGAAAGAAGTAAATGGCAATGCATCAGTGATCTGCACCGTCAACACGTATTTCTAGCATGGTATGACGAAAAATTTAGACTACCGCGAATCAAAGGCCATGCGATGATCTCAAGTTGTCTGAACTGTTCAAGGGAATTGAAAAAGAATTGCTCCAACCCACCTGACCCGGACACCAACAAAGCCAAAATGCCTGTCGAAGGGCCTGATGGTCATACGTACAAGAACAGGTTTTGCGCGCTGGGAAATGGAATTAATTCTCACAGTGTAAAGAGTTGGGGCTATGAATTGATTTGTAGTAAGTTTAAAGGTTACAATAAGACCGAGAAACTAAGGGAAATCATCAAGAGCTGTATAAAGAATGAAGATCAAAACTGTCTTCCCCAGGATGAGGCATTTCTTCGACGTCATTGCACCTGGTACCGCGCACCGCCCTTAAACATCACAAAAAGTCATACAGTATGTTCGCCGGTAGAAACATGCCCGCATACACCTGACATTAACATTACCGCCTTGGAATATCACAAACTCAGGCTAAAATGTGAAGCATACATGTGTGTTGTTTACCATAATGGAACATATTATAAGAATTTTCATTGCGCATTGTGTCATGGAATTAGACCCGAAGAGATACAAAACCCACCAGCTATCAGTTTTATGCCTACCATTTCTATATTTTTTGAAATCCCGAAACCCAGACAACACTACGATAATGAGAAGACTAAAATAGAGTATCCATCCAACGTGACCGCTGGCATCATCAGCAACCGCTCAAAGTCCAGTGATACATCAACATCGAAGTGGGATACGTACATTAGTCTCATTGGCTTATCCATCTCCATGGTAACATTGTTGTTGTTGCTGGCACTGTATACGTTAGTGAAGGAGCTTCGTACCACCCCAGGAAAAATAATCATAGGTTTGTCCACCTTTATACTGGTATATCAAACGGTGCTACTTGCGAGCCCGCTGTTTACTGAGAGTGCGGTGGAATGCAGCATTACCGCAATATGTCTCCACTTCGCTATCTTGTCCACATTTGCTTGGATGGGCGTCATGAGTTTTGACGTGTGGAAAACCTTTGGCAAAAGCAGTAAGTATTTAATAGAAATAGACTAATAATTGTATTGAGTTGATGAGATATGTTATACTTTTGTTCAAGTAAAAAAGATATTGCATTCTAAACCAACTTGGAGTAAGGTTTAAATGTACAATAATAATGTTATGATCAATTTTGTAGACCAGAAAAGAGTAACAAAGAAGAGTTCTACATTTCTGTACTACAGTTTGTTCGTGGTCATCAGCCCGGTGATAATCGTATTAACTGCGATTGCATTTGACAGGAGTGGAGTGATGTTGGTATACTGGAGGGATGGTAAATAGCCCACCACCACGACTAGGTCAAAAATTCGTCACAAGAATAACTAATAGTTATACAGTAACTTGTTCTGACAACCTTGAAACATTGAGAATAATGTCAAGTGTGCTACAAACTCGACGGATCGATAAACTTGGATGTCCTATCCTTCTTACGCTGACATTTTGGCGCCATCGCCAACCGCGGTGATGTCGTAGATTATACATAAGTCCCCTATTTTCTCCCACGTCAGCCAAAGCTACTACCAGCCAGTGTTCAACTATGCAGAAATCATGGTCATGGTTAAACTAAGCTGAAATCATTTTTAGTGATTTCCGTGTTTCTTTGCATTCTATCTGAGATTTCATGTGGGCGTGTTCCGAAATGTTACTGGCTTTAAATTAGCGCACTTAGTCTCTATATATGATAACCTTGGGAATCAAAAGTGATTTCGTGCAGTTGTCGAGCCGGGGCCACGATTTACTAGATAACAAACGCACGGATGTACGTCATACACAAACGCTAATGCATATCCGTTGTAGCGTAGGCTAAAAACTGAATTCAATATCTGAACAATGCAAGCAGAACTTTGATGCTTTGTTTGTATCGTTTCGGTAGTAAACTATCCTATACTCATTTCTACGGCTTAAGGTTAACTGCACAATAACCTACACTCTGGCAACGTCAGTTCGAGATATGTCTGTGTGTATCTATGAGTCTCAGACTACGTGTATTATATTTTAATGGTATGGATTTTTTCAAGTTCAGAAAATTGATAAAAGCTTTGAATATCCACGCAGATGCACGGCGAAAATGGATGGCTTCAGTGCTAAAATATTGCAATTTTTCTAGGTGAATCAAGGTCCTGTTGGATTGTGGACAACTTGTCCAATATTTTGTTCTTCAAGGTCCCAATTGGAATATCTCTTAGCCTGAACGTCATTGCCTTTATTTGGACGATTCTTGGAATTAGGAGTGTGCGCAATGTATGAATACGGCTGTATAGATACAATTATATAGATACCCCTTAAATTTGACAGGGTTCAATTCAAGCGACGTCATCAGGTTGTAGGTTTCATGTCTCGCTCTTAAAAAACTTTGGTCAAACAGTTTGCCAAAGTTCATGCTACTGTACGTTAAGAGCTCAACGCCGATATTTAGCGTTATATGAATGGGGGAGCATGATTTCATGTTTGTGGTGTCCAGTGAGAGTAGGATCCCCCACGAGCAGGAGAAGTTCGAACAACTTTGTATAGGTCTGTAGTTTGCATGCTTGAAACATTAATACCAAATTGTTTTTTGAAGAAATCAATGCAATACAACAGTTCAAGAAAAAACAACCAAGCAATCACCAGCAATGTCAAGATGTATGCGAAACTGAGTGTCGTGATGGGATTAACATGGTTACTTGGGTTCTCTATCAAGTATTCTGTAATCCTCAAGTTTATTTATTTGGTCGTTAACAACTTGCAAGGTAAATTCTCATCGCGTAATATTTATCAAAGTTTTATGTGATGAGATTGTGGACAAGGTTCAGTTGTAAAGTTTGTCCAAGATGTATTTAATTTCATCATGCATACATTTAACTTGTATTCAAGCCCACTTCAACACGATCTCGATCATTGTTAAGCTACAATACTTTGAAATTTTTAATCACTATAAAAATGGTGTGAAATTTTTAATCACTATATAAATGGTATGAAATTTTTTATCACAATAAAAATTGTATGAGATAAGTTTAAACAAAGAAATTTTGTCAGTATAATTCAGAAGAATTCAAAAGAAATTTTAAATGAAAGAAGTTTAAAAAAAACATCAAAAAAATAAAGTAAATTTAAAAGAATGAAAGTTAAACTGAAGAAATTTTACTTTAATCAGCAGTTGTTGAGATATCTTGTTAATTAACAACTTATATAACCAATTTTATTAAATTCTAACTGGATGACAACTTTATGAATTGAAGCCAACATGAAATTAATTAAGACGTCCTTATAGGCAATCTCAAACTGAGACGTAATGTAATGTAATTTAAAATTCATCAATAATTCAAAAAACAATTAGAAAAAGAATTTATTGTCTAAATAGTATCTGTAAAACCCAGCTAAATTTGTCTTGATCAATTTACTTTAGCTTGAATTTTTTCTCTCGTGTGGATCACATTGCCAAATAGTTGAGGATCTACAAATACATTTGCAGTTATCAAGCTTTAGCTAGTTATAGAGAGTACAAAAATGGATGCGTCCTTCGTGTTTTGACGTAGACATAATTGATAAAGAATGCATACTTGGTAACCAAACCGGTGCCGAAAATTGTGAACAATCCGCAGTAATAAAAAAGACTTTTTAAAGCTTTTTCATTACTGCGGATTATTGATAAGGACAAGGATAAATCCGGGATATTAGATCTCAGCATGAGTGTGAAAAAACCCTACTTGGTTGTAGTGAACGACACCATTATTCTATTGCTCACAGCTGGATTACATGCAATGAATACGAGTTGTGCATCGTCTATAAAGAAAACACGCCCTGAATATTATTGTTTTCCCGCTTAGGATTTTTTATCTTTCTCGCTTTTGTCACAAACAAACGTGTCATGGAAAAATGCAAAGCTTCTCGCCCATCTTAGAGTCAGGAATCGAATACCGCCAGGAAAATTTCCTCTGGAAGCACAACTTTCACTTTAACTTTCCTCTCATCAAGTGGGAGATTGTTGAAAAAATTTAATGACCATATATAAAATGGTTTTAACCTATATCATATATTAATAATAAATATAGTAATAAGTGAATAATAGCTTTGTATAATGTTCGTAGATTAGTAAGTAATTAGTGTGGTACATATGTATACTGTTAATTAAACGTAAATAAAAAAGTAGTAAGTAAGAAATAGAATAATGAATATAAAATTCAAGAAAATATGCTTTACATAGAGACAAGAGTAGTATAGTTGATGTAAACTCTGATGTCACCCAAATATTAATGTTAAATATCCTACATTGCGTAATATGTTATATTACAGTGGCAAAGTCGATCCCGATAATTCGCTAGGGCATGGGAGCAATGCTTTACGAATTTTGGACTATTTTTGACTTCTTTAGTAATAGCAAGAATGTTTTTACGGTTGATTAAAACGCAAATATTTATAATTTGCATAGAATGACGAACTTGTCAGGCTCCCTGGCTTTGCCATGTCATTCATTGTGTCTGCACATCGTACTTAATGTGGTCAAGTTCGCTTTTTCAAGATGTTCACCATTAGGGAGCCCAGGGTAAATTATTGACGTTACTCTTCGTTGGACACGCTCTATTAGATCTTTGCCTGACGGACAAATTCTGGACACTCATGGTTTAATTGTATGCCCGAAAACAGTTTATGGAATTCTAGTATGGAATTAAATGAACAATTCTTTCCATTTTTTATCATAAAACTTGAATTTGTTTCGATCAGTCCATGTAACAAGTTCTTTGGGACCCAATTGAGAATGGCTGGATTAATTCTTTGGGACAGTTTCGGAAGCTTTACCATCATCAACATATTTCCAATAACTGACCTCGGACAATGAGTATTAAATGCAATGGTCCCAGTTTTGTGTCCTGTGGAACCCCACAAGGAATCCTAACCGAGAATAGTCCTTCGCTAGTTCCACTTGTTGCTTCCAATCAGTCAAAACGTCTATAGTCCAGTTTACAACGAAAGCTGAAATTGGAAGCTAGCAGATTTTGTTAACCAATATTGTGTGGTCAATTAAGTCAAAAGCCTTGTGGTATTTGAATAGAAAAACACGTACTGAATTTCCGGTCCCATCGGTTGCCTTGGTCAAATTGTATAGTATACTAGAGCTAACGTTGCAGATGACCCAGGTGCGCTACCGCACTGGTTTCGATCATTACATTCCAAAATGGCTGGGGCAACAAACTTTTCAATGATAAACTCTTTGGCCAACTTGTACAAAGAACATGTAAGTGATATTGGTTTTTGTCAGTAACAGGTTTGTACTTTGGAATACAGGTTACGTTAGCTAACTTCCATACATCTGGCAGCTTTTGGTCAAGGAAATTGGAAAGAACTATTTAAGGCCTGTTTCAAATGTCGAATTTTGCATGCATCGAATTCAATTGTTTCGATTATGTGCATGCTAAGTGCGACGTATGAAACAATTAAATTCGACGTTTCTAAATGCAGTCGACCTAAGCTTTAAATGCGACCGACCTGGTCGCATCATGCATGCTAAGTGCGACGTGGTCTCAGACGGCGCTTTCTGCATGCACCGAATGCAATTAATCTACCCGTTTTACAGGTTGATGTCGTCCAGCCTGCAAACGGGAAATTACTTTGCATGCAAAACATCATGTAATGCTTATGAATGGGATGAAATAGGTCACATGTTCTTTTAGGCTCACTGAAAAATCGTTGCTTAAAGATGTATTTACTGTGATAAGGCAAAAGTAACGGAGAAACAATTGTTACTAGGTGCTCTAACGGATTTGAAAAAGCCCTAACCAAGTTTTGCTCAAAACTCCAGCATTTACTATTGTATCTATATCTGTATCGATGACTGGTCTTTGTTGGAAAATGTATGATATTATTGATTTATTGTTATCTATTTTAATGATTTTGCGACTTCTTTGTCAACATGTATTAGCCATGACGCCATATTACGCAAACATGCATTAAAGGTGCTAAATCATTGTGTTTTAGTACGGCATGCCGCTGAGTGATTGTGGTCGAATCTAAATGTGAATTGAATTCGATGCATGCTAAATTCGCCGTTTGAAACAAACGTCGAACTTAAATATTGCGGTCAAATCTAATGTGAATTGAATTCGATTCATGCAAAATTCGACGTTTGAAACAGGCCTAAAAGAACAGAAAGTGGGTTTTCTAGAATTTCGGCAAAGTCCTTGAGAATATGATTCGGAATATTCTACGGTCCGTCCGGGTGCTTTTAAGGGACGGAGAGATATGAGTTTAAAGTGGATATTGACCATCGCGTTGCTAGGTGTGGAATTTGATCTCTGGAATTATTTATAATATTTATAATAATTTATTATTATATATAATTATTCATTCTTCCATAGGCTCTAAGAAGGACTTGCTCATTAAACTTGTGAATTCTTCTACTGACAAATTTTCTGCATTTTCGATTTGAATACAACTTTTAAGATTCAAGCTGTTATCCACTCCACTAAGAAGTTTGACCTCGCTCCACCCGTTTTTGGTGGTCTCACATGAACTCACAAAACTTCCAAGGTTGGACTTGGTTTTAATATCGGTTTTAAAGCAGAGACAAACGCGACCGTGTACTCCGATACGACGATCTAATCGTTCAAGATTATATCTTGATAAGGTTACTTGATTGTCATTAATTGTGCTCTTCAAACAAGTTTCAGTAATTAAAAATAAGTCTATGCCCATAGATTTGCTAAAAACTGGAATTTCGCTTACTTTGGGAGTAAGAGAAATGACATTGACTAAAAAAATACTGGGCACAAACATTCGTTTGCAAGTTGGTCCCTTTCAAAACCGCCTCCTGGCCTTCAATTCTCTAAAACAAATTTGTTTGTGGGGAATTCTATATTTTCCTGTCTTCCTGATGTCTTTCGGCATTCAAGTGATGTGACATCATAGTCTCAGTAAAGTTATATTTTCTTTTGTAAACTGTATTTAAATCAGTCATTATTAAGTACAATCATAGATCTTTGCTAATATTATCTTACATCAGTCACCTTGACAAACTTTACAACAGTTACGAGAAATTAAAAACAAAGTTTAATAAAACTCTTGGGATACTTTATTTTGCCAGGCGGTAAAGCTGAAATATAATTGGAGCCCTTAATTAATGCATGACATACATTTCTAACCGTTAAAAATGCGTTTCTTCGCAAAATGCTTCTTTTTGGCTTTAACTTCGACTCTGACTTCTATATTATAAGAAAATATACTTAGTTTACGGGTTACATACATACAAATTAGAGTTTTTACGAAACCGGCAAATTCAATTAACACTCATGGGATTTTTCGTCACTGGTGGTGCGGCACGACACTTATTTTCGTTCTAATTTCTCTAATATGATTTTACTGGGCGATATTTAATAATGCTACACCTCCCAGTCCACATAATGTGTTTTTGGCCTAGCAGTTTGTGTTTTGCCCCTATAATCCTTACATAAATCTCGTTATCGGTAAATCATTTTGTATTTTGGTTACTTTTAATCTACCCCTACTCACGCAGGCGAGATTACCGAAAGTTGGCCAAGCCGTCGGAATAAGATTTGATTAAGTGTTAGTTCAAGCAAAACAAATCTGGACTAAGATATGGCGTTACCAAAGCCAGTAGCGCCGTAATACTGAACAAATATAGCTAAGGTTGCATAATTGTATGGTATACGTTTGAAGGACCCTTGCTCGAAAAATCTACACAGCAAAAAATGAACAACCTGCTCTGGCCCGATGAAAACAGCATTGATCAATGTTTTGCTGCCAGCATTGTTTAAGGTTGTCAACAATACTAAACAAATAGTTGAGCCTGAACTAGCCTGCAATCAGGTGTAATAATGTTGAACAATATTGTTCGTTACGTTTTGCGGTTTTATAGTATAAAGCAAATGACAATATAAGCATATGCCATAAGGCAGTCCTATGGCTACGGCTTCGAATCTTTTTTTCTATTTTTGTGGCATATGTAGTTCATTGATGGAATTAATTAAATAGTCCATCAGTTGCACGACATGTTTGTAAACCGACTCGGAAGGAGATGTTTTTTTTACTGGAAGAAAATAAATCTAGGTTAATGACAGACGTGTCAGCGAAGTATATATATTTTTCCGGACCGCCTGCTACCTTCTCACACCAACACTTTTGTAAGTAAACTGTCTTTGTCGGTTTAGATACAAGTTTTTGGTTTATATAGGGCGTTTATTAAAAAATTAGTGCTACTAACGTTATTAATGACAGCATTAATACATTTTGAAAACAGACGAATTGAATGTCACTACGAAGTTGATTCAGTGCTTTGTCATATTCCCGGGAACGTTTCAGAAAATATAATAGTTTATTTTTGTGAGGATGTAACTAAATCCCTTATAAATAGATTGATGTAGTTGGAAATTTGATGAGGTATACAGACTGCATGAATAATTAATGCTTTGTCCTTGGTCAATATGAACTCGAAAAGCAAGCAAAACGCAATTTTGTTAAAGCGAAGCACTTCGACAGTGCTGTAAGGCTGCAGGCAATCGATAAAATTGTATTACAAATTAAAACTGACGTTTCACGTTTCCTGAAAAACATTTCGAGTTAAGGTGAGATTGAGTTAAACAGTTATTGCAAGGTGAGTGCAAATGTGCTTTCAAATGTGATTTTTAGCAAGCTTTGCCGTATAAATTCAACACTTTATGATGCATGCAGATAGCCCCTAAAAGTTAGACCGGCAGGCTTTATTATTCTTCGAAGAAAACGGCAAATTTCAGGCATTTCTTCCACGCTAAGAACAGACTAAAGTGCAATAAACCAAGCAAAATAGCATTAAATATCTAATCGAAAATAAATGACAAAACTCGGTTTAAATCAGTCGACAGTCATACCTTTCGTCTGTTATGCAATGTCTTGACACATTTTTGAGCAAACCATAGAAGGGTAAACATTTGTATTATTACAAAGTTTAAGAAGGGTTATGAAAAATGAAGTATGTAAAAACAATTTCTCAAGAGCAAAATACCATGGTCCATCTCTGACTTCTACAAAGTCGTTTTGTCATTGAGTCTCAGTCGCGTTGTTTAGCAGTTTCACTGGCTGGCTTGGCCTGAAGAATCCAAAACAAGTTTCTTTGGTAAGGCAAATAATGTTGTGCAAGCTCGTCTTCTATCATTTCTTTCGTCAGTAGCTACAGCCCAGTAGTCATCCAGCAAAGCAATTACATTTGTGAAATACGCACGTTGTACATGGAAGATCAAAAATAAAGCATGGCTCCTGTACATGTATAGTCTTTTCTTTCATTCTTCCCACACGCGTGACTGATCATATATACAGGGTGTCCCAAAAAACCCAAAAAACTATTGAAAATGATCTATTATTGTTAACATTTGAATGCCCTAGCACTTGTTAAAAATTAAAATATCTTTGTAAAGTACGTTTGTTTTGCTCATGGGAATTTACATTTGTAAATTGTTTTCTCTAAATCAAATAACCATGCATAAAATTTGATTGCATTTTTAATATGCACTTGTAGGTTTAGTTTTTTTGTCTGGCATAAAAATGGTTAACACTGAGTATTACTATTAATTATGACGGTTATGTCAATACTTTATCCACTCGTGGGTTCAATTTAGTGCTAGGCATTGAAATTCTAACAATAGATCATTTTCAATCGTTTTGGGGTTTTTTTGGGACACCCAGTATACAGGGTGAGTAAAAAAAAACTGATGCCCTTTCAAATTCAAATTAGCCGCGAATTTTATTACGGAACTTTAAGTTTTCCCATAGGTACACAGAGAACAGATCGTGACTAAGTACACAGTACAGGATGAGTAAAAACTGATACTATTGAAATTCAAACTAGCAGCATTGCATTCTTGCAATTTGACAGACGTTGATCTAAAACAAAATCTAATTTCCAGTGGAAGTTAAAATGCACAATTTTAACCGTGCAAGAAAGCCAAGAATTGTCAGAATTGGTTTACGTACTGTGTACTAGATCACGATCTGTTCCCTGTATACCCATGGGAATACACAGCAATGAAAATTCGCAGCTAATTTGAATTTGAAAGAGCATTAGGTTTTTTACTCACCCTGTATACGGTCTTAATTACCACCAATTGTCAAGCTGGTGCAGCGAAACGTATAGCGTTCGTTGTTTGAATGTCTATTTTGTAATCCAAGTGTGGTTTCACCGCAATGGCTGAAGACAAAGGCGAAGGCACTTCGCGCTTCAAAAAATCAATGCAGTTTTATGTCAATTTTGCTATTAATTATAGAAATATGCATGGTGATAGGCTGCAAACTTCTTAATATCTGCATGAGTTTGTTGCCGAGGGAGGTTTGTGGAATTCCACAAACTTCCCGAGGGTGAGGGACAATTAATCACTAATTTCCCGACATATCATGGTATTAGTTTGTAATACCATGATGAACGAGGATATACAGTATAATTAGAGAAAATTCGCTCTTCTGAGTAATTTAGCGATTAAATATCACTCTGAGAACAATAGAAACCGAGTTGATCATGGTATTACGCAAAAAATTTTGAGCTTATAGCGACAAATTTTATTTTCAAGATAACTGTAAGCTTTAATGACCCACCTTATTTTGTACGTATTGTTCAACTCGGAATACCCATTATCTAACCCAATTTGTATCATACACTTGCAGATTTCAAAAGAAAAGAATGGTTCTCAAGTTTCAAGCTTTCTCGTGTTTGGTTGTTCTGGTAAATCTTGTTAGAATAATAGAAATGCTTGAGGAATACGTTAAAATTGGTGCTCAGCTGTATAACTACAATCGTGGGCAAAACCAGTTGATAAAATTAACAGATATGTAGCTACAATTTTGGGTCTAAAAGAACGAATTAATGTCTTTTGTTCACTATAACCCCCCCCCCCCCCCCCCCGAACAATGTTGGGTTTAGTTCAGATGTAATGTGAAGAAAACGTTGGAAAGGGGGAAGAGGGTCACAAAGCCGTGTCAAACTTATTGTAAGCAATCTAATCATAGTTTTGATACATTTTATTAACAGTTTTGTCCATGATTGTAGGCTGCAGCTTTTATCATTTTATCTGGTCCCACCACTTCGTTCGGCTTGAAAACTGATTTTTGACGAACGTAAATAGCAAGATATTTATGTAAAAAGTTATTCACCGTAAAAATTGACCGTCTAAAAGTTCAACAAATTCTCTAAATTGACGTCAATAAAAAGAATTTCTCATCTCCTGCAAAGCCTGTTTCTTGGTAATTCGTGAATTTTCTTACTTAGTGATTTTTTCAATGATCGCGTACTTATCGGTATGCAGTTATTTAAGTCTTGTATTCTATATATTATATCATAGGTATTAGAGAGCGGCATGAACAGACTAGACTATTTTTTTATATAGGAACTTGCGCAATTGTTGTCTCCGGGGTTTTTTTTCTAAAAAATCGAAGCGAATATCGGGCATGAAATTCTACAGTTTTCAGATCAATTCGTTTTATGAGTCGTTCTTCGCTTTCTATTTGAATAAAATTTTGCCACATCCTGTTTAAATAAGTCTGTATTAAATAACAACTACGTACAACTCAATATACAAAAGCACGTTTGTTCGTTGATTCTTCAAAAATAAATGTTTGGTACTTAAATACATGCTGTGCCAAGTCAGGTAGAACAAAGAAATGTTGCAGGGGAATTATAAATTAAAATTTATTTAGGCCAATACACGCTTCTGATAACACTTATTTTCCCTAGCAATATCATGCATACATAAATCCTTTTCCCAGTTTTATTAACGCATAGCACTTTCCTCCATAGCACTTCTCCTCCTTCAAAAGTATGCAAGCTTCTTTTATGCTTGAGGCGGAAACGTGGGTGTTCAAGTAGCACGCATTTCTTTCTTTATTTAGGTTATTTACCTCAAATCTATTTTTGTGTTAGCAGACCTAAACTGTTTTCGATCTTTTATTAAGCAAGCAATCGTTTTTTTTTTCAAAATGCTAAGCTTTTCCTCCAAACATAAATTACTTTTTTGGATCTCCCGTGTAAGAATTGGAACGTCAAGACGGACATTGCACGCAGTTTTCCCAAGCTTGTAGACAAATACAGACCAAAATTATTTCCGATCTCCTATTAAGCCAGCAATTGGTTTTTTCTCTCAACAACATATGGAAACAAAATAGACTGAGATGCACACCTGAAGTCCTATATTAGCCGTTGATGGGCGGTCGCAAAATATCGAATTTAGAAGCCATTTTGCATTCGGGACATTTTTTAAAATTCTTGTATTATACAAATTGTCATATTGAAATGTCCAATCAAAAAATTCTACTTGGACCACGTATCGCACGCCCAGTCCCCTGTTTTCGAGCCGAGGCTGGGATATTAAACTTATCACAGTGATATTAAATCTCACGCGACGCCCCGCGAGAGCTACACGCACCGATTGAAAGCTATGAAAATGTCTTACATTTATGTCTCTAGTACTGCATGCTGAAATTTTTGGTATAATATATCATTTGCAGACCCTCCGCTCGGGTGATTTGGCAAAATATCAACGCTCAGTGATAATATTTCCCACGGGCTAAAGCTCTGGCAAATTTCATCACTTCGAGTTGATATTTTGCCGAATCGCACGAGCGGCGAGTCTGTAAAAGATAATAATTATTTTTCTGCGTATTAAAACTACGTGAAAGCAATTGTGTTCAATAATTATGTTTAAAATTTTAATTAACTGTGGGCATTCATAGTCAACATACTTCCATACAACATTCTCAACAATATAACGTTATGGCAAACGTAACTTATACTTCATGTATTCATATTCTTAATGCTAAATTTAAGAATTAAAACACTGCATGACACGTAAAAGGAAGTATTCGCTAGTATCCTCTAGATCTATATATTCTAATTTCAGTAGCTAGAATCAATCGCCAGAAATAATGTTTTAAAAGAAAATACGCATTGGCATGAGGCGAATTAATATGCGTGCACGGGTGCATTATTCATTTTTCTTCGTTGTTTTCAATAACTACATGTTATAAGAATTGCATCCGAAATTGTCTCGTGCAACCTTGCCAATAAAAAGCCAAGTTAGAATCGTTCAGTCCGCAGGCATTTTAATATTTTCATGCCTTCACGACGTATAATCGAATTTCTCCTGAAGAAAATCAGACAGTTAAAGGTCGATCGCGAGTTCATAGAGAGAAACGTGTCATTCCAGATGTTAAAGAGTACGGCTTGTCTATTGCTCCATGCAGTTTTTGATGTGAAACTCCAAGTAGTAAATATAACCCCAGAAATGAAGCAGATGATAAAACAGCCAACCACTAAAGAACATGTCGAAATATTTTTAAACTTTCTCTTTCGATTTTTTTGATTCTCGGGTGCTGTCAAGTTAGTTGGAGGAATTTGTAATTCGGCTTCACGTTTGGACTCAACGATGATGAGCATTTTGCAATTTAAGCAAATCAAGATAAACAAGAATGAAAGAAGAAACACGATTATAATGACAAGAAGGTAAACTTTTGTGTTCGGATAAAAAAAAACAGCAGCGGCAGAGCAACAGGCATGATCATCTGAAGAGCTAGAAAACGTGTAAGTTTTCCTTCAAAACAAGATAAAACAAAGATTGTAAAGTAGCAAAGTTTCTTGCGATGTTGCGACGATCTCCATAGACTGATGATAACAACAGAATTCAGAATGATTCCGGTTACCATGAAGAAACCATTCAGAACACAGAGTATTATGGCGTTAATAAGGATTGTTGGAAACATTTTACGTCCTCTATTTAATCGTTAACATTTTTTCCGGCTTCAAATAAATTTTACTGTAATTGTGAAAATTTCCAATTTCTCATGGTTTTCTTTTATTCAATTTTCAACTATACTGTCATCGCAATACTGTGTGTCAACTTTAAGGGTTACTTTAATGCCTGTCAACACATGCAGACGAGATGATAAGGCAGATAGTAATTGGATTGAAACGCAATATGTTGCTCAGTAAATTGCACATTATTTCCCATGTAAACGTAATGCCATGTCTTGTCTCATGCATGTATATGTTAATGAATAATTGAAATTGAAAATTAATTTACAGTGTATATCCATCCTAATATAACTACAAATATTCTTCTAGGTAAGCTGCATTAAAACACCCATTAAAACACATCATTGATTTGATGCTTTGCCTAGCAACAAAGTATTTATTTTCCATAGAAATATCTAATCTGCCCAACCTCGTTCCCAGGGCCTTTTAGAGTGAGGGAAAAGGTCCTGGCACCGGCTGGCTTTCAAAACCACGAATCGTGGTTTTTGTATAAATTAACGAGATAACTGTATTATGCGAACTTTCCAAAATGACAGCTACATCGAAGTGTTTAGAAAAAACGCGTAATGTTGCTCGTATATACTCATGATAAGCCACGAAAGTAATTGCGAATCGAAAACTTTGTGGAGTTTCTCGTTTTGTTTGCTATACGTGATAATCTGTTTTTAAAAATTGCCAAACTGTCGTCCCGATATACGCCGATATTTTTCTTGCCAAACGTTTTTCCTTGGTGGTCTGAGACCTACTATACAGTTCGCACATAGTTAAGTATATGCATAATAACACCAAACCAATAAGATTGCAATTTTTAATCCACGAATTTCCGCGATTGAAAGGGAGCAATTTTCTAGCGTTTTTTATTTAAAAAATATATCAGCCAAACGCGAGGCTCAAGATAATGCTTAGTGCGGTTAATTTTCAGAAATTGAGGACTAAAAATCGACTATGTCAAACGGAATAAAAGAATCCCTATTCCTTCCCCCCCGTCCCCTCCCCCCCCCTCGTGCGATGATACCATAATATTATTCTTAAACGTTTCGTGTATTTTTAACTGATTTGTATTCAAAATTGGCCCAAGGTTTCCGTTTGCTCATTAGTTTACTATTTTTTCCTGAATCACTGAAGCCAAGATCGTAAACGAAATTTTTAAAAGCGTTACCGATCCATTCCCTCTCTAAAGTCCAAGATTCATATCGGCCTTGCTTGGCTTTCTGCTTAAATAGAATTTACTAGACAGATATTGAATGCAAAAATACTTATGAATATACAGCTTAAATGTACACCTGTTCGTCAATTAAGCCCTCAAAAACTAAATATTTGGCCCTCATATAGGCTCCGTCAAGTCACATCGAACAAAGCAATTTAGCAGGGCAACTAAATTAAAATCTCTTTAGGTCCATAAACACGCTTTTGAGAACACTTATTTTCCCAGCAATATCATGATGCATGCTTTATCTTCCCAATTTTAATTAAAATATAGCAAGGGTAATAAACAAAAATTTATATTTAGACGTCGCTACTTAGAACAATTATTTCCTATTGCAACGTTATGTCTGTACTTGTCAAGGTTATTGTCTACTTTGCTGATCAAGAAGTCGGCAAGTATATTCGTAGAGCTTCGAGCTTATTTCATTTCACCCGACTAAGTATACTTACTCTTTGCATAAAGTTTATCGGCTGTTCAGCTGTTTTTAGCGCCTAGTTGCAGAGTCTTGACTGGAACTTAAAAAAAAAATACTTTGCATTTGCGTCTCCGTCCTTCACTATAATATCAAGGCATCCAAATATCGAAAACGTTTTCCTATAGAAATGCTTTCCAAAAAGTCAGTGACTTAACCTGGTCATTTTAAGTTTGCACTTTTCTATAATTTTCACTTGAAATAATACACATGCATTCAGTCTAGCTAGGGCTTAGCATCCCAAAACAAGTGTGGGTCAAGGGGTAGGCGTAATCGTATTTACAGCACACAGTATTATCCGGGCAACATCAATATAGTAGCAGCTTCATATTTTAAATGGTAGATCAAACACGAGTAGGAGGATTTAATAATTATTATAATTTCCAAACACCGAGAAGAGTTGAAAATACGAGGCGAAGCCGATTACTTTTACGAACTTTGAGGTGTTTTGAAATCGGCGGAAACAATATTTTGCGACAAAAACAAATCGAAAGCGGACTAATTTATGTAACTTTTTCTGCCAAATTCCAAAACTTCTCCACGGCATTGAATTTCTTCAGTGTATTGTATTATGAATGATTTGAGAACTACGTTCCAATTCCGTCAAAATTGGGCGAGCATGATATACCCTCCCTATCCTGTGCGGCACTACCTTGCATTTACGCCTATGACACGTTTCTAAATGCAAAGCAAGTAATATAATTTTTTATAGTTTATGTTAAAAAAGCCCTTAAGCTGTGGAAGATATTGGCACCACAAAATACCAAGTTAGAAAGTTGAGAGAACTTGCTATTTTCTGAACGTTTACCTACAAAAAGAGAAGACTGGATTTCTTTTATTTATGTAGCTTCTTTATAGGCACTATTTATTAGGTATAATAACACCCTCCACAATCCCCTCCCCCCCAAAAAAACAACTAAAATTTCTTTTTAGTCTTGAAAGAATTTGATGGAAACATTGGTGCAGAAGAAAAATATGGTCCTGAACCTTACTCATTTTTCGCCCTTGGCAGCTGCTGGCCGTTATTTTGGCAATTTGATCTTTTCATTCTGACAATTATGCTTCAATAATCTTTACTACAAACTCAGTCCTTTAACTTTGCATCAATAGCCCTTATTATACATTTATAATTCGGTAGAAACACAACATAAATGTACTATCGCAAAGTCTTAGATGCATAACTTCGATTTGTTATCATTCCTACTGATGAATTGATGCTTGCATTATGACTACTGGTGAAGATCCGAGTTAATTTATCGAAAGCTTATATGCGTGGTTCCATAATTCTACAAAATTAAACTATCATTTTAATAACCGTGCAAACATACAACGAATAATTACACTTTATATAACTTTGTTCAATAACATTTAATTAACACATGCAACAATTTAGCATTTTAATTATTTGACACGCAAGTAAGTCATTTTATATGCAAGCATAGGAAAATGCATATGACCAAGTAAAAGTAACTTCTACTCTTCCCAATATTTCACAATTGTAAAACATTTTCTAGCTAAACTTTATTCCAGTATCATAAGTCTCTTCAAATGCAATATACCTTCTATGTATTGCCATGGTCTTGAATCAAATTTATGTACGTAATTCAAATGGTAGGAAAAAAGAAGGAAATACTACTAAATTGTTTTGAATAGATTTTATACGCAAGTGTTGCCACAGCTACGGAGTTTTCGTCATTAAAACTGCTATAATTTGAAAGAAAATATGTCAAAATACATGAACAATTCAACAAGGTCTTATTTAAATTTAACAAAGCGAAAATTAAAGGTATTAAGTAAGCTATCGCTTAAATTTTTGAAAATTGCAGCGAGCCATCTTCAGGACAGAAAAGAAAAAGTCTTTTGGATGAGGTAGCTTCGTTATAGGCACTGTTTGCCATCATCCTCTCCCTCTCTCCCCAAATAAAAATTTTTTTCAGTTTCCCGATCCATTTCCTTTCTAAAGTCCAAGACTCAAATCAGCCTTGCTTCGCTTTTTATTTAAATACAGTTTAAACAATATTGAATGCAAAAATAGTTATAAATATACAGCTTAAAGGTACACCTGTCCGTTAAGCCCTCAAAAACTAAATATTTTGCCCTCATAATTATAAGCTGCGTCAAGTCACATCGAACAAAGCAATATAACAGGGGAATTAAATTAAAATTTATTTCGGTCAATATACACGCTTTTGAGAACACTTATTTTCCAAGCAATATATCATGATTCATACTTTATCTTCCAATTTTATTTAAAATATAGCAAGAGTAATAAATGAATACGTATATTCAGACTAACACGTCGCTACTTAGAGCAATTATTTCCTATTGAAACGGTATATCTACTTTTCAAGGTTACTGTCTACTTTGCTGAACAAAAAAATCGGCAAGTATATGAGCTTCGAACTTATTTAATTTCACCCGACTAATTAACACTTATTGACTGAGACCGAGGGAAACAGTATGTTTTGTGGACCAGAGGGTCCACAAAACATACTGCTTTCCCGAGGTCTCAGTCAATAAGTATTTTATTATATACTGAGTGTCAAAAGAGAAGAAAAGTACCACAAATCAATCAAACATGTGTAAAAAGGAGTACCTTTTACCTGACATGGTTCCGTGAGGCTCTGTGGATTTGTTATTTACCGGTGAATAAAAGTAATGTCCACCGCTTAGCTACGTTGCCAGGGAGACAGTAGAATTTCTCCACTATCACGTGATACGTTCTTAACCAATAAGAAACAGGAATAAATGAACTTTGACATTCAGTATATAATAAGTAATATTTATTTTTTGCATAAAGCTTATCGGCTTAAGCTGTTTTAAACGCCTAACTGCGGAGACGTGACTGGAACTTAATATTAACCAAATACATTGCATTTGATTCAGTCCACGTCCATCACTATAATATCAAGGCCTTCAAATATGAAAAATGTTTTCCATAGAAATGCTTTCCAAAAAGTCAGTCACTTAACCCGGTCATTTTGAGTTTGCAATTTCCTATAATTTTCACTTGAAATAATACACATGCATTCCATTAGTCTAGAGCTTAGCATCCCAAAACAACTATGTTAGAGGTGGGGATAATCCTATTCACAGCACACAATATTACACGGGAAACAGCAATTATAATAGCAGCTTCATCTTTCAAGTAACAGTTCAAACACGAGCAGGAGGACTACGTCCGATTTCCAAACACCGAGAGAAATCGGCCAAGCCGATTATTTTTTACGAACCTTGAGGTGTTTTGAAAACGTAGGAATCAGTATTTTGAGGAACAAAGAGAAAGCCGGTGTAATTTATTCTTCTATATTCCAACCGTTCTCCATGGTAAAGAATTTCACTGTAGCTACTTGTCAGGAATTATTAATGATCAATTGACAATTGCATTTCAATTCCGTCAAAATTAGACGTTATAGTTTCTGTGTAGTTTTGAAATAATTCAATGAGAACATTGGTGCGGAAGAAAAATAAGGTTAAGTACCTAGCCTTTACTTGTTTTTCCCTCTTGGCATCTGCTTGCCGTTATTTTGGCACTTTGATCGTTTCATTCTGACAATTATTCGGCAGTAACTCTGATTATACAATAAATAAAATTTAATTAACCCAACAATTTAGCATTTTATTTATTTGAAACGGAAAAAAGTCATTTTATATGCAAGTATAGGAAAATGCATAGACGAGGAAAAAGTAACTTCTAGTCTCCCCAACACTTTACGATATTGTTAAGCATTTTATTCAAACATCATGTCCCTTCAAATGCAATATATCTGCTATAAAGTCATGGTTTTGAGTTAAATTTATAGACGTATTTTAAATGGTAGAGAAAAAGCCAGAAAAACGATGTTCAAAACTATGTTAATAAGGATTCTGGTCACACCCAAGGCTGATATATGCCAGCATGAATTGCACGTGACGGTTTTTTTTCTTGAAGAATTCTGCAGCATGATGTCAAATATAATAAAGCTTATATTAGTTGTACTCAACTATTACTATAAACTGTCAGTCAGTCACCGCGTCGCTGCATGGCATGAATTGCCCGCGTTACCTGCAAAATTTTCTTGTAAAACTATAACCAACCAAGTTCATCACGATCGTCCGGTCCGTAGTAAACATTTTAATATCTTCATTCCTTCACGACGCAGGAACGAGTTTCTCCAGAAAAATATCACGCAGTTGAGGGTCGAGTTCATGCAGGCAAATGTGCTTGCCCAGATATTAAATAATATGCGTTGCCTGTCATTCTTTGCAAATTTTAAATTGTAATTCCAAGTACCCAATATAGTTTCAGGAAAAAAGCAGCAGAAACAACAACCAACCGCTAGACAACATGTCGAAATATTTTTAAAATTTGTCTTTCGTTTTTTTTGTCTTTCTTCATTTCCGGGTGTTTCTAAACGAGCTGGAACAACGCGCAATTCGTCTTTACGTTTGGACTTGACGATGACCAGCATTTTGTAGTTTAAGAACGCCAAGATGAACAAGAATAACAGAATAAACACAGTTATGTAAATAGAATAGTGAAACTTTTCTTTTGAGTAAAAGAGCCATGGTAGCAATAGAGCGAACCCTGTGATCATCTGAAGTGTGAGAAAAAGTACCAGTTTTCCTTTGGTGACTGCAGTTTGATGAAAAAATGGACGCGTTATTGCCAGAAATCGTTCAATGTTTAACGTTAACAGTGCAAACATTGAAAGACCAAGCAAGAAAAGAGACATATATGCCCGCGTGGCTTGAATTTGTGCACTGTACATTTGCATCGACCACAAAATTGTTGATAGCATTAGCAGAGGCTGAACGATAACGACTACTCCGAGATCAAAGCAAGATAAAACAAAGATGGTAAAATAGCACATTTTGTTACGTAGTTGTGACGATCTCCATAGACTGATGATAACCGTAGAATTCAGAATGATTCCGACCACAATGATGGAAGTATTCAAAAAACAGAGTAATATGGCGTTAATGAGAGTGCTTGGATGCATTTCAAGTCTCGTATATATGATCGATGTTTCTTGGTTCTGATATGTTTTGTTGGACATTGTCTCGCAAGCAATTGTGAAAATGTCCATTTACACCTGTTCTTCGTTAATTTACAAACTATGAATAATAAAGTAATCTTTAAGCCTCAACACTTGCCACTCAGACAAAGCAATAACAGAAGCGGAGTAGTAATTGGACGGGAACTCGTCTGTTGTGCTGCAAATTGTTTGGATGAATCGACGTCAAATACGGAGTTTTTTAGACAAAGGAAATGAAAGAAGCAGAAATTCTAACTAATGCAAATGCTGTAATTTGATTGGCTACTTTGCTCAATTTTGACAATTGCATTTCAATTCCGTCAAAATTAGACGTTAAAGTTTCTGTGTAGTTTTGAAATAATTCAATGAGAACATTGGTGCGGAAGAAAAATAAGGTTAAGTACCTAACCCTTACTTGTTTTTCCTCGATAAACAGCGAGTAGCAAAACAACAATTTTCCTAGCGTATTTTTTCAATTCAAAGACAATATGTAGTGTTATTTTTTACAAAATGGCTTATGAATCAATTATTATTTATCTCAAATTCTACTAAAACAATAATTTTACTCGCTCTCAATTTCTCTGCGTTGATAGTTGATTCGGGCTTCGGACAAGATCAGTGTTAGCATAACCGCACAAGGGATGATAGATTTTTGTTTATTTAGGCCGTGATCAGTGGCGAAGCCAGCCTGACATTTGGTCATGCAAAATTTTCACTGTTTATAAACCGTACAAGGAATCAATTTCTAAAGAAAGAAATAATGATAATGATTCAAATTTGCATAGCCTGACCAAATTGTCGGGCTGGCTTCGCTACTGGCCCTGATGTTTAGGCAGTTACCTTTGTGGCAAGTAAATTTGTCGTCGGAAGTTTCCTATGTGCCCTTTCCTATGAGTTTCGAGATGAAAGTAAGCAATATGAGTATATCATATCATTACCCGTCATCCCTTGCGCCGTCATAGTTAACAGTTTACGCTTTTGGAAGGACAACTTTTATTGTATATTGATTTCATAATTATAATATAATCTTGCGCCAAAAGCACAACTTTGAATCGCTCAGTCCTCAAAACAGTATGTCATGCCCATGCAGTTTTTGATGTTAAAAATCGAAATAGTAAAAATGACTGCAATTATTAAAAACCAACCAAGATAGGAGAGGCGTATATCCGCGTGGCTGCAATTTAGTGCACGACATATTTTCATCAACCTCAAATAGTTGAGACGATTAGCGGAGGCTGAACGATGGCGACTATACTGCCAGATCAAAGCAAGATAAGACAAAGGGATTGCAAAGTAGCACAGTTTCTTACGTACTCGTGATGAACTCCATAGACTAGTGATAACCATTACACAATAATTATTCCGGCCGCCATGAATGAAACATTCAGAAGACAAAGCAATACGACATTGGTAAGGATGCTTGGATGCATTCCATGACTCCTGTAGAAAATGCTATATATATTTCGTCTTCGGACTGTATATATGAAAAGTTTTGAACAGCGAGCGAATATGCTACAAGATGTGATGGCTATGAAAACATATGTTATTAACAAAAACCTGATCTATCATATCACATTGCACATTTTTGGGGGGACGGGAGCTAGTTTTGTTTAATTCCAACGACTTGGGCAGGTTGCAGATGACAAACCTTACCACTTTCATTCCCTATACTGTGGTAATGATGAACTTATGATTTGCATTCTGCTACAGTAATCTTTAATTATACTATTATAATTCCGTGGAAACACCGCATAAAGTTACGATCGCAAAGCCTTCTATCGAAAGCTTATCCGCTGTGTTACATAATTCAGCAAACTGAAACTACTATTTTAATAACCATACAACATACAAGGAACAATTATCCTCTCAATAATTTGTTTGAATAAAATTTAATCAACCCAACAATTTAGCATTTTAATTATTTGACACGTAAATAATATAGTATGCAAGTATAGGAAAATGCATATCACGAAGTAAAAGTAATTTCTACTCTCCCCAATATTTTACGATTGTAAAGCCTTTTCTAGCTAAACTAGTACTTTATTTAAATATCATATGTCTCTACAAATGCAATATATCTGCTATATAGTCATGGCCTTGAATTAAAATTATATACTTAACGGTTGGGAAAAAGCCAGAAAAACGATGTTCAATACTATGTTAATAAGTATTCTGGTTACACCCAAGGCTAATATATGCCAGCATAAATCGCACGTGCCGGTCCTTTTCCTTGAAGAATTCTGCAGCATCATGTCAAATATAACGAATTTTATATTAGTTGTTCTCAACTATAACTGTAAAGTGTCCGTCAGCAATCAAATACAGCGTTGTGGCACGGCTTGAATTGTCTATACGTTCCTGCAAAAATTTCTTGTAAAACTGTAACCAACCAAGTTCATCACGATCGTTGGGTCCGTAGTAAACTTTTTAATATTTTCACTCCTTCACGACGCATGATCAAGTTTCTCCAGAAAAATATCACGCAGTTCTCAATGTCGAGTTCATACAGACAAATATGCTTGCCCAGATATTAAATAATATGCATCGCCTGTCATTCATTGGCAATTTTAATGTGTAACTCCAAATACCAAATACAGTTTGAGGAAAAGAGAAGCAGAAAAAAAAACAGCCACTAGACAACATGTTGAAATATTTTTGAAATTTCTCTTCCGTCTTTTTTGTCTTTCTTGATTTCCGGGGGTTTCTAAACGAGCTGAAGCAACGCGCAATTCGTCTTGACGTTTAGACTTAACAATGACCAGCATTTTGTACTTTAAAAACGCCAAGACGAACAAGAATAGCAGAAGAGACACAGTTATAAAAGTAGAATGGTAAAGCTTTCCTTTTGAGCAAAAAGCCACGGCAGTGATAGAGCGACCCCGGTGGTCATCTGAAGAGGGAGAAAAAGTGCTAGTTTTCTTTTGGTAACTGCAGTCTGATGAAAAAATGGACGCGTTAATGCCAGAAATCGTTCAATATTTAACGTTAACAGTGCAAGCATTGAAAAACCAAACAAGAGAAGAGACGTGTATATCCACGTGGCTTCAATGTGTCCGCTGTACATTTGCATCGACCACAAAATTGCTGATAACATTAGCAGAGGTTAAACGATGGCGACTACTCCGAGATCAAAACAAGACAAAACGAAGATGGTAAAATAGCATAGTTTCTTACGTAGTTGCGACGATCTCTATAGACTAACGATAACCGTAGAATTCAGAATGATTCCGACCACCATGAAGGAAGTATTAACAAGACAAAGCAATACGGCGTTAATAAGAACTGTTGGATGCATCATGCATATACGTATTTGTTATCTTATCGTGTTTTGCTGGTCTAAACGAATTTTGTTGCACATTGAATCGACAAGCAACTGGAATGGCACCTGCATGTTCTTCTCTCATTTAATTTGCAAGCTATGAATGTGCCATCTTTGATCCTTGACACTTAACTCAGACGAAGCAATAGAAGTGGAGAAGAAATTGCACGGAAACTCAATTGCTATAATACTTCGCTTAGTTAAATAATACACATTGTAATATAGTTAGTGTCATAGTTCAATTTGTCTGCATTGCCATTGGACAAAAGAGTATCACGTGCTGGTCCGATAACAAAACATTTTTTGACCGGTCAGCAGCAGAATAGGTGAACTGCACATGTGCAACAACCGCGAAATTCCAAATCCATTCTTGGTTTTTTATTAAACATTTACGGCATTATCTAGTCAAAGTTGACTCCAATAATCGGTGAATTATTCATATTTGACAATATAACTATATAACAAAACACTTATTTACTGTTACCTCGGGAAACAGTGAGTTTTGTGGCCCCTCGAGCAACTCGGCTTCGCCTCGTTTAACAACATGCTCTCGGGGCCTGTTTCCCTCGGTGCCAGGAAATTGAGTGATAAATATTTTCCAGAGAAAGTTCGTATGCCTCATTTGCTGGAAGGAATGAGTTTGAATATGAGAAGATCAGAAAAGCAGAAAGGTAAAACTACTAAAAAATGGTGTTTAAATTACGTGCTCCTAAATGCACTAATGTAGTAAAAATTTCAGGGAAATATTTTTTACTCAAAAACATCAGCTCTCCGTATCCTTTTGATTCGACTATCAACCAATGTTATGGAAAGAATAAATTTACAGAACACTCTATGTACAGACATCCACCTTGAGTGCAGAGATCAGCGTGTATAGAAATCTGGGGCCAGTTGTTCAAAACTGGGTTAGTGCTAACCCTGGGTTAAAGTTTAACCTGTTGCTTTAGGTTCAGTATTCCTACACATCCTTTTTATTTAAAGCTTTGGAAACCAAAAATACTATTCACCGGACAATATTTCTGAAGAAATATTTCCAAGTTTATAGACAAAGCATGCTGGTAAATTTCCTTTGAATTTTACGTTAACCCAAGGTTAAGATAACTGGCTTTTGATCAGCTCCCCACAGCATGCAAGTTTGTGTTATTTGTATTAAATAAAGTACCTAAAATATGATTAAATCTTTTAGAAGTTCGTCACGCATTAAAACTACGACTTCCGGTTGTCTATGATAGCATTTTGATAAAAATAATGCAGATTTGTGGAACCAAGATTTTTATTTATACCAGACTAAAAAATGTACACTTTTCATTCTTCTGATAAGGAGATTAATTTTGTGACTAGCTACTTTCAAAAGTCA
The DNA here is from genome assembly GCA_963855995.1 of Muricea muricata. NCBI lineage: Eukaryota > Metazoa > Cnidaria > Anthozoa > Malacalcyonacea > Plexauridae > Muricea > Muricea muricata. The sequence goes on along the minus strand of OY979723.1, from coordinate 3,677,029 downwards.
GTGCACGTATTATACGAAACTTGCTGGGTCACGATGACTTCGGCTAAAAATTTAGCCAATTTATCAGTGTTTTTATAAAGCAAAGAAAGTCATAGGCCTCTTTGTAGTGAAAAATGTGGTGGGCAGACGCCCTGGCAAAGGCTGGTTGTCACATGAACAAATTTTCCAATATATTTGGAAAATTTATTGCAGGAAATAAGTACCCGAGAGGCCGAGACTATTTACATTGGAAAATTTTGTCATGTGAGAACAGGTCATTGCCAGACCCTGGGAACCAGATTACCACAAGTGTACATGCGATAATACAATGCTAAATGTCAATAATATTTTACCAGTATTGCATATGAGAAATAAATGCATATTCCAACATTTCCATTATATCATAGTTGAGAGGCTATGCTGACACGCGAATATGGGAGCACAGAATATTATTAACACAAAACTATACTTTGAACTAGACTTTGGACTTTCCTGTTCGCCAAATGCTCAATATTTGCAATAAATTTGTAATTTGTATAATAGGTAACCATGCGATGGCAACTACAATTCTGGATTATTAGTACCAGTGATGTTTTGAAATTGACGAACCGCCGTGGCGAGTCCAATTTGTCAAAATTTCCAAACATCACGAGTACTATTAATCCAAAATTGTACGAGCGACATCGCATGATTAGTTGTTTATTATTACCATATCGGCATATCAAAATTACAGACCTCGAATGTTAAAGCGACGAAAAAACGAATTTGCATCAAACTTGCCTTGTGCAAATATGTTGCAAGTATGAGCATCGCGCAGCTTTGCACACAGTGCAAGTGTGGCGATGGCCGGATTTGCCCGTTTTTGTGCAAATTCGGCCATTGCCACCTTTGCACTGGTTGCAAAGTTTTGCAAATTTCATATTTGCAACATATTTGCACCAGGAAAATTTGGGGCAAATTCGATATTTCATCCAGTCTACTTAGAAGCGCTTTATCCAGCTTTTTTGCAATTTAATCTTCAAATATCAACATATTACATATTGGAGCTTTTCTTCGTATTTCATCTTCGTATTTCATCTTACTGAGTTACTGTAATTTATTTGAAGCTGTTCCGTTTGTTGCATTACCAATGTGTATTTTGTTTGTCTTAAAATCATTAATTGTGCTCAGTAGCGTAGCCAGCCTGAAGATTTAGTCCCGCTATGCAAATATTTTCATGTTCATTGACTGCGAAAACAATGAATTTCTAAAGAAATGAATAATGATAATAACTTGAAATTTGCATAGCGGGACTAAATTGTTAGGCTGGCTACGCCACTGACTGTGCTGCTGTACAATGAATGAAAAATCGTACACTTCTCAACCAATCAGCATCTAGTAAATTTGCCATTGATAATAAACAATATTATTGATAACTGGATAATATTTTAAAGGTAGGTGACAGGTGAGTGCGCAAATTTTCTTCACATAACAGTTGGTGCATGGGCCACTCCGGAAGTAATTTTGCCGTTGCTATCTAGCTGATCTGACCGTGAGTAAAAGGCCTGGAATTATCTACGGAATAAAAATCCATTTTGGTGTTTTTAATCACTTATATCTTTTATCCCCCTTAATGAAACTTGTTGAAACTTTGTAATCATGTTTAGTAAAGAAAATTATAAGTCCATTTAAAATATGCAACCGAAGAAAATTATACTTAATGCGAAATTTGCTAGTTTGGCTCGAAAAATGGATTTGTATTTGACAACTAGTGCCAGTTCTTTCAGTGTGTTCTGATCACACAGGTATTAACGCACTGTTAAAGTCGCACACACGTCCATATTTTTCTGATTTTTTGCGAGAAGGAGTGCAGACCATATGTGACGACAATGTATAGAATTGTGTATGAGAACAGATATACAAAACTCAAAAGTACGGAAATAACATGGGAACATTTGTGCTGAAATACCGTTTGCACTTTTGCGCAATAGCAGAGAAACGGAACTGGCCAGGCACTTTATGCAGGTATCATATTTCAATGATAAAATACAATATGTGCTTGGTAATATATTAAGTCGATAAATTTCTTTAATCAGCTCAAAAATCAAATCGACTGAAGCGTTCGATGAGTTTGGCACCAAATGAGTAAGATGAAAACGAAAGAGAAGGGCGCGCATAAATCCTAGTATCCTACGATAGAAACTTGCAATGCCTAAAATGAATAAACGCGAAGCTGTACGTCATGTTTAAAGAGAATTTTGAATAACCGTATTTTTTTAAATGTGCGAAACCGACAGCTGTGATTTTGGAATTGGCAGACCCTTGCCTCTACGTCTGAATTCCTCTACACCTTTTCCTTTTCATTTTCAGATATTTGAGATGAAATTTAAACGTTTTTAAATAAAATTAAGTTTGGACAAATGAATTTCAGACGTTTGTATCTCAAATGAAATTCGTATATTTCCAAATAATTGCAAATATATCATGTAAATTTCAGATGAGTTTAAAATATATTCAGATTCTCCACAACAATATCAGATATTTACAGTTGAAATTAAAACATTAACAAGCACACTTCAGGGAATATTATTGGAAATTCAGACAAACTCAATCAGATAATTTCTTGATAATTACAGGGATAAATTTCTGTGTGTAGACAAGCCAGAGAATAGAAAATCCCCTACAACAATGTTAGGTGTAAAAAGTGCTGTACGCTCTGTGCTGTAGTTATGCGAGGCAAGCAGATGAGTATGTCCACTTATAACCTTGCTTGTTCTTGTCACTCCACAGTACAATTGCCTCGTGGTCCTTATAATATCACCCATGGATAGAAGTAGAATTGTGTGAAGTAGGATTCAGAATTTATCGAAGCAAAAATTAATTATTTGTGTAATATTGTTGAATTCAAAATGAATAGGTCTGAAATCCACATTAAATTGTCTGAAATTATATTACATTATCTGATTTTAATTTTGCTTGAACATTTCTAAAATTCCCTTGTATTACTGTACCTTCGCATCCATAATCTGAAACTCATTTTAACAATTTTGAAATGAACACGTCAATGTCTGAAATTGGCTTTTACTATCTGAAACCCACTGGAACATTTCTGCAATTGACATGCATGCCATTTCTGAATTTCACGTAGAAGTCGCTGAAAATGACTAAGAAAAGGTGTAGTAACTAAAGATTTTGATATTTGTTTGTCGTAAAACTCGGCACTATAAAGGCAAGGAAATGCCGTACTTTTATAGTAAATAAAGTTTTCAGCTGGTGTCTGATATGCAAAAACTAGTTACACTCTTAAGTTTGCCGGTTTTGGAGATAGACAAATTCACAAATTCAAAGTACAATTACAAATTCAATTTGCACATGAAAGCGAAAGTGCACTGTTCAAATTGATTTCTTCTACAGCTCTGTGATTATTTATGCATAACGAATTTCTATCGTGCTAGACACCAAGGCGAAACGTTTCTTCTCCACCAAATACAATTACTGTGATACAAATGTCAAAATTTTTGGGACATTTCATCCATGATGCAAAAGGTGAAATGTACCAAGCACATATTTTAACAATGAAATATGATATCAAAAGTTGGCTTTAGGTTATCATGTTTCTCTATTAAACTCCTCCACTGTGACTAACTCAAAGCAACATTACGCGATACAACGTGGAGATACTTTATCTCGACACGTATGGTCGCATATTGTTTTGTACCTTTCTAATATAAATCTGATTTAATTTTCGACCGTTAATTCGACTTTTCGACTAATTTGTCCCTTTTATTACATATTTTCTTAAATTATACTTCTTCGTTCCCTATCACAAACAATCATAAATATACGTGCGGCTTTAGCAAGTTGATATGGCAACGGCAAAATCACTTCCGAAGTGGCCCACTAATTGTTATGCGCAGAAAAAATGCGCACACGCTTGCTACCTCCCTTTAAAGAACGAAGCACGCGACGAGACAACGAAAATATTCTAACCCTAAGTCTTGAAAGTCCAGTTGAAAGTCCATAGTTCGGCCCTTAATCCATGTCTATGCAGTACAAAATCCTGTGCAGTGTACATAATGTGCCGAAACTGGCTTCTTTTCTTTTCTAGGAAGAATTCTACAGAACACGTGATTGCAATTATATTTTAATTGCACTTAATAACGGTCATACGATTTGTCGTACTATCTCGCAGTTGATGCATAGATCGTGTTGCAGCAAAATTTTTAATAAGTGTGACGCTGTGAGAAGGATCCGGAAACCAAGTTAACTAGGTGTTTCAGTCCGTAAGCATTTTAATATCTTCATTCCTTCACGGCGGAGGATCGAATTTCTCCAAAAAAATATCAGACAGTTGAATGTCGAGTTCATACAGACAAATGTGCTTGCCCAAATGTGCAATATTATGTCTCTTCTGTCGTTCACTGGAGATTTTGTTACGGAACTGTAAATAGTAAATATCATTTTTGGAAAGGAGCAGGCGAAGAAGCAGCCAACGACTAAGGAACATGTTGAAATATTTTTAAAATTGTTCATGCTTGTCTTTGGTCCTTCTTGATTTTGTGTTGCTACACCAATTGGGGCGACGCGTAATTCGTCTTGACGCTTTGATCTAGCGATAAGCAGCATTTTGTAGTTTACAAAAGCCAAGGTGAACAAGGATAACAAAAGAAACACAGTTATCAGAAGAAGAGCATAAACATTTGTTTGTTCGTAAAAAACGTACAACAGCAGGAGGACGACAATTGTGACGATCTGACCTGCCAAGAGAAGTGTAAGTTTTCCTTTGGTAACTGCAGTTTGGTGGAAATACGGAAACTTCAAGGCCAGAAATCTTTCGATATTTAACGTTAAGAGTGCAAGCATTGAAAAACTTTCCAATAGAATAAACATGTATAATCTTGTGGCTAGAATTTTTCCATGATACATTTCCATCGACCACAAAAACGTCGATAGTATTAGCTGAGGCTGAAGAATGCTGACTACAGCTAGATCAAAACATGATAAAACAATTATCATGAAATAACACAGTTTCTTGCGCAGTTGTGACGATCTCCATAGACTTATGATAACCACAAAGTTCAGGATGATTCCGGCCACCATAAAGGAAGCATTCAGAAGACAAAGCAATATGGCGTTAATAAGAACAGTTGGATGCATTTTCTGTTTGTATCGCATCGATTTTTCTTGGTCTAAATGAATTTTGTTGCAAAATTATAGGACAAGTAATAGGAGATTAAGGGTCCAGTTGCACCTGCCCTTATTTCATTTTACCAACAAATATGAATGATCGTGTCATCTTCAAATGCCGACTTGTCACTCAATAAGTAGAAGCAATAAGTAAAAAGTATATTAATTAGATGGAAATCATTGTTTTACTATTTCAGGTCATTTAAAATTGTTTAAATAATTTCACGTCATTTTGCATAGAAATATCATTTTTGTTAGTTTGTATGCCCCATGTCTTCTTCCTACACTCTAAATTTCTGAGTGCTGTACAACCAAACACACAAAAAAGTGTAAATTACTGCCTCTGTAGAAACACCAAAAAGGTGTACATTTACGCATTGGTGTTTTTTTACGCCAAAAAGGCGTGAATTTAGGTACCTTAGGCGCCTTTTTGGTGTAAAAAAACACCAATGCGATACTATCATATATATCTATCTATCTATACTATCATGAACGATAACAAAGCCAGAAAGATTGCAAGTTTTTCTTTGGTGGCTGTTTTTGAGAGAAAAATGGAAATGTTAATGAACACATTGAAAAACCAAAAAAAAAGCTTCTGAACCATGTTGTATATATAAATTTCGTCATTAATCGTTTTGTTAGAGCGAAAATTGTCAACAAGATTTTTAGATGATAAGTAATACATACTAGAGCAAAGAATGAATAAATAAAGAGTGCACAAGTAAAATGTTAATAGTTCTTTAGTAAATCTTTTCAATCATTTGAATGTACACCTTCAAGATGCTGTCATGCAGTTTCTTAATATCTTGTCTTGTTCACGAGATATTCATTTTTTATTCAAGATTTTAATGTCAATATTTCGGCATTCACATAACAAGCGCGTTCATAAAAGTTCCTATGCTAATTATGGTTCACAAATTAATTAATTTAGGAAGAGTAGGCGAACGTTTTGTACAGAGTCCTCTCAATTTCAGCTTCCTTTGCTCATCAAACAATATGATAAAAAGAAATGGTTGATTTTCTACAATGACAGGAGTTGAACATTATTATTTATTTAACAAGCTCATACGTGCCCTGTCTATATGCAAGTTCACCGTTTCCATGTTACCAAAAGAGAGGTGGACAGTTAGCTTACCCTCATTTAGACTAAAATTCAATCGATGTGTTCTTTAATTAGCTAAATTATGCCCTCTAGAACGGCTAAATCAATTGGTCATCTAATCAACATAATAGCTAACTTTAGATTTTTGGACGAATTCTTATGACCAATATAAGTTATTAAATCAATATCATTTACAAAGAATGCACACGCAGCGTAATTGATGGCAACGAGACAATGGAAGAATCATATGGAATGGAAGAATCAAAAGTAGCGACGTTTAATTATTCCATAGCTAAATGGAAGCGAGATTCAATATATAACTGAAGAAACGGAAATATGAATCTAGTAGACACTAAAGAGGACACGTACAGCGTGAATCGATGATTAATACGACTAGTTTTAATTTGAGAATATGTTGATGCTCATTGGAACCACGTTCGAATAATTATCAAAACTAACTTTCAAAAATAACTTGCAAAATGAATATTTTGTTCTGCAAGCGCTGTGCAAGCTCCTGAATAGTGTAAAGAAATAAGATAGGCCGGTCATAAATTCGTTTCAAAAATTCGTTCCGCCGAGAATATATTAATCATTATATTTTTCTATGCATAGCTAATGTCTCATTTCTTAATCTTTATGACGATTTCAATGTGGAGTGGAATTTTCGAATCTCAATTTCCACTTTTTAAATTGAGAACAAAATAGCTTATGCAAAGACTTATACCTACAATTAGAAACTATGCCTATCATTTTAAGTGCTAGAATATTATTTACATGTATATTATGCATGTGGATGATGTTTTATAACTACTATACAAGTTTTTTATACCGTTGTGTCGCAGTCTTATTTACGATCATGTCAAATACTTCCAACAATGTCTTCTTGTTCACTCCGCAAGCATTTTGCTGTTTTCATTCCTTCACGACGCAGAGTTGAGTTTCTCCAAAAAAAAATTAAACAGTTGAGAGTAGAATTCAATGCAGTAAAAGTGTTCGACCAGAGCTTTATCAACACGAGTTTTCTATCGTTCCATGCAAGTTTTGACGTGAAACGCCAAGCAGAGCCAATAATTTCTGGACAAAAACAGATGAAAAAACAGCCGACTGCCAAAGAACATGTGGAAATACTTTTATATTTTTCCTTTTGTTTTTTTCTTTCCTCGTGCCTTGGGGTTGACGAATCAGCTGGAGCGACATGTTGATGTTTGCGCTTTGACTTTGCAATGGAAAGCATTTTGTAGTTCATGAAAATGAAGGCGAACAAGGCTAATAAAAGAACCGCAGTTAGAAGCACATTACCGATTGTCTTCGCGTAAAAACTGTACAATGGCGAGAGAGCGACAACGATGGTCATCTGAAGGGCCAGAAAAATTGTAAGTCTCAATTTTGTGACTGCAGTTTGATGAAAGAATGGACGCGTTAGAGCAAGAAATCGTTCAATATTCAGCGTTAACAACGCAAACATTGAAAAACCACCAAAAAGAATAGACGTGTTTGTCCGTGTGGCATCAATTTCCTCATGATAACTCTGCGTGGACCACAAAATTGTTGACAGTATGAGTACGGGATGATTTATACAGACCACTGCCAGATCGAAACAAGATAAAACAAGTATCATGAAATAGCATAGTTCTTTTCGAAGTTGAGACGATCTCCACAAACTCATTATAACCAAAGAATTAAAATATATTCCTGCCAGCATCGAGAAGGCATTGAGGATACACAGAAATATGACGTTAATTGTAGTATTCAGATGCATTTGACATTATGTACAACAATGCTGTATTGGGTCGTGCTTCGTTTAATTTTCCTTTGTCGTATAAATCAAATAGACGAATATCTATGAATATGTAATTGTGAACCCGTGTTTTTATACACGTGCATGCATGGAAATGACCGAATTTTTAATTAAATTTGTTAGACAAGTGCTATTAAATTAAGGCAGCACACAGATGGAAGGCCGATAATTGATCAACAGAAATTAGTGACACAATGAATCAGTAGACGGTTCGGCATGAAATTCATTTCGCTCAAGACTTTGTGGAACAGCCAATAATAGGATTGTAAAGTAGCTATAGTTATTTTTATTTCTTAAATACTTTCCTGCATACCCGTATTCGTCTTTCATTTGGATCATCTGCTGTTTTGAAGACACACTGTGTAAAAAAAACAGGATCAAACTGCAAGACATCGTAATATAATAAATCTATAAAAGGAGATCAAGCGCAAAACATGATGTACGTCTCAATACCAATAAGTTTTTTGTTAAATTGAACTATTTATTTAATTAATTGAACTATTAAGTAAGCAAGGGACATTGTAACAAAAAGCCAGAAAGGGTTTCATTAATGCCCCCAGCATTTAAATTGTAGACTCTCCGTTCTTTAAATATTTTATTTTCCATTGGCCAAAATAAATTTAATAAGAAATAAAAAGAAATCATAAATGATTTAACTCAGCGCTGATTAAACGGTTTCATCATTGCTACCAAATGCGATGATACAGTCGTGAGGCTACAGTCAAAAGGGACTTGGAACTGTGGATTCTTTAATTCATGACATATCAGTTTCCAAATATCAATTCATCAAATTGAATCCACTCTTAAAATTTTAAGATCAGTGGCCATCGCAGATTAGGCGACGAATCCGCGATATTTTTGTCGCATATAGCGGGTACAATCAAGCCAATCGGGTGATAAACAAAATACACTTTCACTATAATAATGTTGAAAGTATAGAATATTTTAGAATAATAGAAGTTGCGTGCGTTTTTTTCTGTGAAAAAGGTATTTTAGTCAGTCTAAATACTAGTATCTGCTACTGACCATGCTACTGCGGCCATAATATAGTCTATTTGGTGCGAAAAGCGAACCAGAAGTCTCATTCGAAACGGCAATATGGCGCTGTCAAGTTTCGATGACAAAGTCTGTCCGAGATTTTTGGATGGCTACAGCAGGGAGATCCTGCCATGGGATCGCTTTAATCGATGGATAACGTGCTTTTGTGTCGTTACTTTCGATCTGGAGTTGGGACAAGCCATGGAGGTAAACATATATTTGTTCGATTCAGAATAATATATAGTCCAGTATATACAGTATAAATTCAGTCAAACAAAACCTAAGTCAAAATTTTTTTTAAAACCATTGTCCAGCTGCCCGACAACGCTTGACATCGGTTGCAGTTTTAGATGAGTTTTATACGCTTTAAATATTTAAATGGTGTAGGACAGTTTTTTTTTTTTATTTGAATCCCCTTCTGACCCATGAGATTTGTAGGAAAAAGCGTGTTTTGTTCAATATGACATGGACGCTTGAGATATGCGCAATTTGTAAAAAGCCAAAATGATTCATGCTTGAAAATGGGTCATTGATTGGTCATAGTTTTTTTGTATCATTTGATTAATTGTGCATATGATAGATAAACATATTTTATGACTTAACATATAGAAATGCATAATTAATTATCATATTTATAAATATATAGGTTGGGGAAAATTGTTTACATATTTTGATACACTTTGCCTGGCAGCAATGTGCGCTCATTTTTTTGTAAAAGTCGAATTTCTCAAGCAAACATAATGAAGCTCAATAATCTCTTGTCTAGCCTTTCAAAAACACAGTCATGTCTGCGCATTGCTGATACAGTAATCCAATTGCTTCAAATAAAATAAAATGTGTAACCATCTAAAATAAATATATCACTGAACATGATTCAGGCCCCAGTTTTATGTTGGATTGTCTGTACATCAATCTCATGAGTGATGTACAAACGTTTGTTGTGGTTACATGGTATATGCATACCATGGGAGTTTATCCATAATGGCAGTTGTGAAGCGCCTGAAACCGGTAGATGTGAATCATCTGGACTGCAATTACCATTGGGGATCTGTTACTGTTTTGCAGTTATGTGATGAAGCCATATTTTAATCAGTTTGGATTTTGTACAGCTTGCAGTTGACTGGAAATCATGCGGCAATGGAAAATGTCAGAATAATAGGAAAAAAGTTGTTTGTGGTTAAAAGTTGAAAACTACTGCATTTGAACTGTACAGATGAACTGTTCCCCCTAAAACAGTCCCAATTAATGTACTGCAGTACTGAATCTAACAACTAATGTTAGTATTTACCACGTACTAGTACAAAAACAAGAGTAATGCTATTTTATAATATATATAGCATTTGTGAATCCTGAATGCTGATTGGTTAAGAGCCATGTTTACATAACTCAATGATGTAAACTTGGAAAATTTCCCATCACTTATTTGTTTAAGCAATTTTAAAACATTTTTTCTGTATTGATATGCACTGTTAGTTATATCACTGATGGAAATTGTTAAAACTTCAAATTTAGTGGAACCCCTCCCCCTGTCGGCATTGTGTTTCCACGCAATTTCTCATTTTTCAATTTTGACTTGCGTTGATGTACCGGTAACTGTATATGTATATAAACATAGAAAATATTCTATATTTCTTATAAAGTGTAAGCAAAATGCCCATTCATTACTCCATGATGTAATTGTAGGGGTATCCAAAACACATATGAGAACTGCATTTCAACTAAATATTAGAAATGTTTATGTTTCATGAATCATAGGAAATTTGCTGGTGTTTCAGGGGGGAATCACAAACAACTTAATTTTCAGATTTACTTTGAACTGGACACATTTGAATAGTAATCATGTTTGATTGAATGTAAAACTGCCAGGGCCTGACATGTATTGCAGTTTATTATTCTACAGAAATTAAACAACCTACTGTTTAAGTTATACTCACCTTAACCTTGTTCTTCTTTAGATAGTTTATCCACGTTTTATCAAACTAACTGAAAAAGAGGTGAATGATAATAATTTATACACAGTGCACCTAAGTCAATAGTGCTCTTTTAGACTTGAACACAGTAGTCCTCATGTGAAAAGAGTATTATTAAGTTTACAACTCACTCTGCTGGGAGCCAGCAGTTTTCACTGGATACTATCCTAAGTTCTTCCCACTGGGAAAATTGACACATAGGTTGGGTTATGCAGGCCCACAATAATTGTGTAAAGGTACACTTGTGTAGTGAGCAAGTGTCCACTCCTTGTGGCAAAGTTACCGTAATTAAAAAAGTATTTGTCTGTGATGATAACACAATTATATGACTCTCAAAGTGATGGCCCTGGTTTAATTGTCCCTAATGTTGAGGTTCAAGATTTAGCTCTGCTCCACATTATTTTAGCAAGTACACCTAGGGAAAAGTTTAAATAGTGTTTTTGAAAATAAAATAATAGAATTTATGGTACCAATTTTTTATTTAGAAAATGAACATTTGCTACTTGGCATTCCCTGATTCCAATTCAGGTAAATATTTCTGTTACAAAATGTGAATACTGTACACTGTACATACTGTATATGCAGCTCATTTTTGTATTGCATTTGGTGAATTAACTTTTGAAATTTTAATTACCAGTATCTAAAGAAATAAGCTGAATTTGATATTCTATGCAGCATTATATTTTGGACTAAGTTTTCTGCTAGACTTGCCAGAAGTCACTTGCTCCACAACTTTTCAAGCCTACCTATTTTGCTGCACACAACAAGCCTGCTGCAGTGCATGTGTTGTTATACCTTGACAAATCATAACTTCTGCCCTCCCCACTACACACACCACATGTACATTAAAAGCCGTAATATCTGTTCAACTGATAAATTTAATACACAATCGTGAACTGTACATAACATTTGTAAATTATCTCCTTTTAATTTAAGGTTGTATGGGTGACACGCAATTTCATTTTCGGATAAGATCGGAGTCTAACATCTGCAAGAAGAATAACTGCTGTCGTTCAAGTGAAAATGGTCTACCATTTGGTTACAAGGTATGTTTAATTCATAAACGTTAAGAAATTGGTCATACAAATACCAGTGGGAAAAGTGCTAAGATTATATAAGGGGTGAATTGGAACTGCGCTTGAGGCAGAAGTTGGATATTTAAGGGTTCCTGTTCTGTCAAGCCAAGGCTGATGAATAAAGCACGAGAATCAAACTTAAAGCATGGGAATCGAACTTACAATATTTTGAAATTATTGTTAAACTACAACCTTTGGGTATACACAATTATACCCTGTATTTGTTCGGAGCTGTTCATTATGCTATTTGTTTTATGTTCCTGTTTAGAGTGACCAAGGTCATTACTACGGCTTTGTTTATTTTCGTCAAGTAAAAGATCCCACCATTCCGAGAGGTTATTTTCAGAAGGTGTGTTTATATTTTTTTTCCAACATGGTGATCATTATTAAATGTGATTTGATAAAGGATAAAAACGTTGCTGCCTGTTTTAGAATTATAAGCAAGAATCAACAAATAAGTAATACTAGAACCATGCCAGGGCATTTTTTAAAAGTTTGGCTAGAAAGGCAGAAGCCGCCTGTCAAGAATAATTGATAGAAATGTTTTTACAATGCCGTGGAGTCCATATTTCGAAATTTGGAGCGCTTACTTTCGATGGGGCTCTTACCTGTATTTTCTACACAAAGGTTTAGTGCTTTTTCTGGTATTAATTATGCGATATCGTTTTCGTTAAACGAGACAAACCTGCTGCTAGCCATTTTGTTGTTGTTTTGATCATTTCGCGCGCTTTTTTAGGAGACGTGAACGCGTGTGTCCTGGGCACGACATATTCGTCATGTGCACGTCATCAGCGTCCAATGATGTTTACCTGGAATACTTTAGACCAAAATAAAAATTATTGAACGCTGAAGACGTGAGCACACGACGTGATGACGAATGCGAATTGTCCGGGGGTCATTGTTGACCAATCAGACAACCTACAGTTAGTTTCAGTGCCTGTAAATCACTCTGTTATAATTAGATGGTTGGTATAGACATGAAATAATTTCGTGCTTTCAAAATACATGTACAGCGCACCACAATAAATGTGCATTAAAGTTACATATCGTTTTCTAATTTTAATATTCGTGCCTTATTTAGTCGTTGGTTCTTATATCAAGGCTGCCGTATGTCAACTTTTTCTCTGCTCTGGTATGTAGCTCAGAACACGGCAGTTCTGTCTTTTTTTATATGTACATATAACTTTATTGGGAATATTAACAATAATAAAAGTGATTATTTCCCAAAAGGAAAAGTGCAAGGCGGGACAGAAAAAGCCCATGCGAGGCATTCCTTTTACATTACATTATTGGGGAAAAAACAAACGATCAAAACTGTAGTTGAGGTAAAGCTCGATCAGCGCATAGCCCGGAAAGCTTAAAAGTAGATTGAAAATATAGATATTAAGTAACTATTATTCTACAGTATCTTCTACTTGGTCTACAGTGTTGTAGCGTATGTTGGAGATTCTATAGACAATATAGGCTACAGTAGCGAAGTGGTTGAGCTACTCGCATGCATGTTTTCACACCTGAGTTTGCGGTTTTGACTGGACAGTAGGGTCACTCGGGTGAGGTTCGTGTGTTCACGCATGTTGTATTACGCATGCCATTATATACCATTACTATAACCAGTCGATTACATTTTCAACTGTGAATTGCTTGTAAAAAGGGCCTCATGTTGTTCCACCATGGACATGCAGTCAAAGGAATTAGCTAATGTTCCTGACGCGACATCTTGGATATGGCCTGACGCTTTACTTTGACACCTTGTAGCTTCATTACAAACTTTCTGTTTACATATTTTAAACAAGAACAGCAGAAATCTAGGAAAGTTTCCACTTTTAATCTTTTTTTCGGGAGATAAACAGACTGAATGTTTTCGATGTAAAACTTTTTTTAAACATTTTAGACAAAAAAGAAGTTTTAAATGTGAGTAGATTCGTAGGCATTTCTGCTCGTATTTAAAATGCTTGTATATGTTTAATCATGTATATATTCTGTATATAAATATGTGTAAAGTCGGCAAATATGAAATCACAAGGTTGCAAAGTGAAGCATACGAGGCCGTATCAGGTCGTATCACGGATGCAGCATTACCAACATTAGCGTTTCAGCTTGCGCTCGCATTCTATTCCCTTGATCGTCTATGGTTACCCTAGAGTCCATTCTCTATATACTGTGGTTTTGATTCTCAGTAGGCTTGGGCTGTTACACTACACTGGATTGCGTCGCAGGAATTATAGTGTTTTTATACCGGAATTGCGTTGCTGTATACTGAACGCCACTGTAATGCGGTGCAGAACTGTACGGTTGCGGAGCAAAAAACACTCCGGTTTATTGTTGATAAACTTGTATTTGTTGATAATATGTTTTTTCCACGGCCAGGTAAAGATTGTTGCACCGAGGTTTTTTGACATGCACCAGCCAGCCCTGGAAGCATCTTGTCACGATATTGATCAATGGCCATTTCCAAGTGCTGGTCAAACACTGGCGTTGCCTATAATGGGTGCCGTTATCCAGGTATACAAAATTAATGCAGAATTAGTCGACTAATGACTGCAAACACTTTTAATAAACAAGAAACTTTAGTAATCACATTTAGTAAAGATAATTGTCCACAGAATTTGGGGGCAAAGGTTATCATATTTCATACCAATTTAGTAGTTTAGATAGAAAAAACTATTTTCTATTTGGAAACTGCATGGTGCCGGTACTGACCTTTGCCGTGATTCAAGGTCTCATAGCCAGATTCTAAAACTTAGCCGTCAAAATATTATACTCGGTTGCATCCATCTGCATATCAATGTGCATATGCATGTATAGAATCCTTTCGGCGGAAATAAATATAAGCCGTCCAAACACCGTCTTTTTGAGCTGGCCGTCGATGTTTTGAAACTTAATGTTAAAAAGACGGTTAGGCGCTATGATGATTTTTCCCATCAATGTTTCCCGCTTTGTCCACCACGGCAAACATTGTAGCCATCTTTCGTGTAGCCTCCCTGCATACTTGTTTTCCCGATTACAAACATGCAGGCAACGATTTAAAATTTGGGTGAGCTAATGTTTTTCCTACTGTAGTTTGTCGTACGAAACACTCAACATTAATCACTAATGTACAGTATGAGTTCTTTTTCTTCCAGCTTCATTTGCCATCTCGTAAGGACAAACCAGGGGTTGTATTGTCGCCAAACTCAAGTGAAGAACAAACCGTTGTGGTACGTACATAACGGTTTAAAGACATTTTCCGTGTTGTTATACGTCAGTTACATCGAGACGAGTGCAAATTGGAAGAAACTGGATGAAATTTTTATTTCAATTTTACTACCTTTAGAAGTTCGAATTTATCAATAGTATAGACACTTTGATTTGGTTTTGATGCAATCAAAGCCCTCAAAAAAATTCACCCCCTCGGTAACAGAAGATATACGATTTAATTGAGTGTTGCTCTGCTTGTAGTCGCAGACATCAGCACCCACCGTTATCCCTTGGCTAAAAGAAGCAGACACGTACAGGTAAAACAATTTTGTTTCCTGCAGAGCTGGAGAATTCCGATAAATCATTATTGTAACTATATTCCGAACTTAATACATCGTGCTTGTACCGTTCCCAATTTTTAAAGAATTACTATCACACGTTAGTATTGCGGGCTCAAGTTGCTGCTGCATGGCGGCCATTTTGTTTGACAGATCGTAATAATAACATTGTGCGTGATAAAATACGTGACAAGGCAATCCTTTACGAATCTTTGATTATTTTACTTGATTTTTGACATTATTACACAAAATAAAACACTCAAAAATAATGTATAGAATATTAAAGGTCCGCGGGTTACAGGGAATTTTTAAGACCTTAAACTGCCCCCCCCCCAAAAAAAAAACAAACTCGATCTTAAATTGAGTTTTGTAACTCAGAAACAAACCATTCAGCGCAGTTACAATGAAGTTGTTTGAGTTAAATTCGTCACGGATACAGTAAATGCATGAAACCTGATAAACAAAATCACGTCTCAAGACAAGTAAAACTGCAGAACTCGCTCTTCACATTTCAAATAGTGTCTCAACTACTAGGTCGCCCCCCCCCCCCCCCCTTTCCACAGTTCATCTGAACTCAATCTTCCCAGCAGAAAACAACTCAAGGGTACGTCCTAGCTGAAAGAAACTCTGAACGTTTATTTTTTCAATACTTAATGAAAATTCGGACATCTGCTTCGTTGGACTAGTGAACGCAACACAGTTTTCTCCTTGTAGTACCACAATGTACACGTCGTCCTATTTGCTTTCAGATGTATATCAGTCGTTTTAAATCAGATTCATTTACTGTGGGAACTTGTTTTACTAAATGAGGTTTGTTAAATAGAGTAATCTCTATAATATAGTGATTAATACATGAGATACCAGTATAAAATGTGGTCTTCTCTAATAATAAATATAAACTATCCATACGCTGTATGATTCTTGATGGCTTGATATAGTTTTTATTATGTTGTGGCATTGCTTCTAGTTTTCGACAAAGGAAAACAGGGCGCAAATAATAACAAATGCCCAGTAGTAGTACTGAATTTTTTACCGTTTAAAGTAACCATGCGTGGGTTGAGCAAATTAAAGTTGCTATTTTTTTAAATTTCATTATTCTAGCCAATTGTTGTTATGGCTCCATCGCCGGCCTTGTGCTCCGAAGTTGTACAGTCTTTAATAACGTAAGATACATGCATAAATCCCCATATTATTTGGTTTGTAATTCGGCAGTTGCTGTAACTCGGAAGCGAGATTATTTTCGTGTATGATGAAATTGAAGTAATCGCGAATATTAATTAGCGAGGTTTTTTCATATCTTCCTGTTTTAAAGTGGCATTTGAGTCATATGTGATATTACATTAAAACAACATGTTGCTGTTCCAAAATAATTCACATCTAAATAACCTGTTATTTACATGTCAAATTGGAGCAACCTGGTGGCAATATCACATTTGACTCACATCATACGTGGTAATGTGTACATTGTGATTCACATGGAAATAACACGTGTTACCTCGATCGGCTTTAAATATGCAGAAAAGTTTGATAATTATGTAGCTGTATGGAGTTATGTTCAAAAAGTGAATCTAAAGATGGCAAAAATCCAGTGACCCTTTACATTCTATGATTAGTAACTATGGTTTATAGCCTAGATATTAAGTGCTTGGGAATACGAGTATTTTAAATCTACCGAAATAGTTTGTTGTGTTTGCTATACCTTTTCAAAAGTCTGTATAATTGCACAATAAAACAATATTCTTATTACAAAACAATTTCTGTTTCAGGTTGATTCATCCACTTTATTTTAACTCGGACTTCAGACCATTTTTTACAATACACGACAGTGAATTCAAGGAGTATACAACAAAGACTCACGCACCGTAAGAATATTTGTATTGCAATGAAGACTTAATTCAATCAATTTTCGCGCAATATAAGAGTAATTGTAGGGGATAGCTTTGCAAAATTGCCTCTTCTTAAAACATTATGTGAGTTTGTTGGGGTTTTTAGACCACCTGTGATAATTGGAGTAACCAATCCATTTTTCGCGAAAACTTTACAACATTGGCCACACATCTTACGAATTGGAGCCATGAATAACTTAGGTGAGAATATTTATATGCCACAATGCTATAATAGTGTTGCATATGTGGTGTGGTTTTCACGCTTGTTTTCGAACCTGGGAGACAAGGGCTCAAACCTTGATGTTTTTTTTTTTATTTTAATATCCACCATGCATACAAACGTACATGCAAGGACTATATTTGTTAACAATTGCTGGTTTTAGTTTTCGGGAGTCGACCTTCGCCATTGGGAAATGAAAAGAAATCTTTCGAAGCCAAACCAGGTATAACTATTGTCTGAACAAAATAAGGGCCCTTCCCGCCTTCTGTCTGTTTATAGATTTGGTCCATTCAGCTCTAATCGTTCTTGAAATGTAGTCTCCCCAACCCTTGCTCACATACAGTTCCTTTATTTAGCCTCACTCTCAAATAAGTCCGCCTCTCTAATAACTCCTTTTGAAGAAAAAAATTCCAGCTCCCTTTCGTAAAGCATTAAAAGTTGATAATTTTGTTAACACCCCAAGCAAGCGTTTCATCGATCGTTCTGAGGCTTTTTTGTTTGCTTTTAACGTCAATCTAAAGGTGTCTATTGTACAAAAATTGGCCCGGATTCGATCCAGATCCTGGGTGCAGGCTACAGTCTTTCCACCTTTATTTAGGCATTTACACCCGGTATAAGCCATTTTTGCATAAGGACAAACCGTTTATCAAGACAATAAAAAAGGTAAGCCCATACTGTACCTTTTAGTTAGCACAACTGTAAGCCGGCGTTGCTACATTTTTCATGTTTGACTGCTCTAGCACTGCCGTGATTCGTGGAAACACGAGACTTCAAAATTTGCGGTGTTAGGAAGTCGTCAAATGTGATATTTCTAGAGAAATAGAACCGTCACTTTAGACCCCATGAATATTAAGATAAATTGATACTCACGTGAACATGATGTTCACTGTATGGCGTCAGTGAGTTTTTCCCACCGGGCAAGCTAAAAAATATGCCTGACCGTAACGGGAATCGAACATACACACGACGATTATGCGATGATTATACCTAAAAAAGATTACAATGATGTCGAAAGAACTAGGGCTAGCTAGCATTCTATAAGCGTTGTATGGTCAAATAATTCTTTTTTAATTTCTATCCATAGGGAGGACAGAAGAAACGACCTGCAGAAGTTCAGGTTTGTGTAATTTTCATTTGATCTTTAGTCATTTGTTTACGTTCACTGGAGCATGGAACAGTAATTATTGTTCTCGCGAAATAGCAAACTTGAAAGCCAAAGTACAGTACTGTTCAGAAATAACCTAACAGAAAACGCGTTCGGAACGCGTCCGGAACGCGTTCGAAAATGCGTTCCATTCGCGTTCCATTTGCGTTCCATTTGCGTTCCATTCGCGTTCCATTCGCGTTCCATTTGCGTTCCATTCGCGTTCCATTCGCGTTCCATTCGCGTTCCACAGCGTTCCAATTTGCGTTCCACTTTTACTGAAACGCGTTCAGGAACGCGTTCCTGTGACACTCGTAATAAGATCGGATATTATCGGTCATTATCGCGATTCACCGAGTAATATAATCTATTTGAAAAGCCGCTAAAGAGTAAAGTTGTAGAGTGATAAACTAAAGTGAGCTTCAAGACCAAATTTTTTTATAATATTATTATTGTCGGCTTACTCGATTCTAATTGAGTAAGAACTGTGATGATAATCATTAATCATTTAAAACACGTCGCCAACGCACGAGCTGTTGAGCTTACGTTAACGAACGGTATTATTATTATATTTCGCCAAAAAGCGCGCGATTTTTCACTACTTCTCGAACCGTATAATTTCCTGTACTAATTGCCTCTAATACCTAACCTCATTACTTCAACAAACGCATATAGTTGTGCGAGGAAAAAATTGAGACAATTAAACGAATACACTGCTATTTTCATCTTGTGTTTTGCTATTTCCTTAATGGCTCTTAATGACTGACTTACACATTGTTTCGGCTTTTGTAGGGATTAACGGTGGTAGTAGACACATTTTGACACTCTTTTGTGTATAAAGGATATAAAATATGACACTCCAACTCATTTTTTCTCTACTGCTCTTGTCCGAGCTAGTTTATTGAGATATAGGTAAGCAAAATCAGTGTGGTATAAATTAACTTAGGCTTATTACGTTCAACTCAGCGATAGTGTTGTTTTTCTTGTTTCGCGTAGCGATTTTTACTTGCTATAAGTCAGTACCCAAGTGCGTCATTTATTCACTTGCGATCAGCTAAATCTTTCAGACCTCCTCTCTCAGATAAACCTCTCTTTCAAATGTAGCATGTATGTCTGAAACATTTTTAGCTGGCATACACTTGTGCGACTAGCATTTATTATAATTTAAAACACTACAGGGCCTCACAACAGCTCAGGTTTCACTCGGTGTCGGGATCTTCCGACGTCAGAACATGATATCTCACCACCAAAGAGAACGCGTTCCCACGTTTCCACTGGAACGCTTTGGAACGCATTTTGGAACGCGTTCGGAACGCAAATGGAACGCGTTCGGAACGCGTTCGGAACGCAAATGGAACGCGTTCGGAACGCAAATGGAACGCGTTCGGAACGCGTTCCGGACGCGCTCCGAACGCAAATGGAACGCGAACGCAGTGTTAGGTTATTTCTGAGCAGTACTGTAAATGCATGCACGCATATACCGTTGGTGATATATTATTTGAAAATTTAATCGCCAAAGTCAGCACTAACTTGGAATAATGACATTTGTCGAATTTCCAGTGTAATTTTCATTGATTTAATTTGCTACGTCGGCAAAATAGGAAAACTGTGGGCAATAAGAGGAAATATGAATACCGCAACACTGTGGTTCAATTCTTCCAAGATATGACAAACCCGCCCCGATCACCAGCGACTTTACGCGCGGCCAAAAGCGCTTGCTGAAAATTTACCGCTTAAATTGAAATGAGTGTAACTGTTTTATAAACCCTGAAGGTGCATGATCTCGTAAATTAAAGGTCAAACAATTCCTTGAGTTAGTTCTCGCAAAGTTAATTTCGTCATCAGCTGATGTGTTTTATGACGAAGGAAATGAAGTTTTGCTAATACGTTTGAATAACAGATTGATGATTGAAATAACTTATCCTCAAAGTTAACATTGTAAGTTTTATAATGGTCTAACAAAGCGGTCAAGAGCTGAGGGTAATGTTGTTCAAACCCATGTTGAAATTATCATCGGTGTATTCAGTTGCAATTGGTTTCTGCGTTATTTTCTATTAAGTATGATAAAACCCACGGCTTTCGTGCAGTAGAATGTTTTGTAGCCTAATCAACAATCAATTTAAGACTATTCTCTTATTTAGAATAATCCTACTACAAAGCTATAGAATACATGTATGCAGTATTTATCGCATGGTATTTATAAAATCAGGATACTATATTTTGCTATTATACCGTTATAGAATGCCATTTTGAGAAGACATATGAGGGAGCTGACGCAAAGTTTTATGATTCCTCTTGTAAGTATGATATAATGAAACTATTACTGTAAGCAGTTGCTGTATTTCCTTTTCTAAACAAGAACGATATGTTCCAGGAAAGATATGCCGCAAGTTTGATGCCTCTGCAAAGAAGTATTTCACCGTGGAAGGTATTGTATACGGTAGTTTGCAGGTGAAGCGAAGTAATGCATGATATAAAAGATCTACAATGCGAAATCACGACACGGGTGTCGCGATAAAGAAATGACATTATATATATTGTTATCACAGTATGTACTGTATTCTTCGAATAGATCTATAAGGAACTGTGTTGTTATTTTGTCTTAATAAAGCTCCCTCCAAAACTAAAGTGTTTCGATGCGGAGGAGTTTTTGAAGACAGTCGAACATTCTGGTCCACAGCTTACAACCGGTTTAAAAGGAAATTGGAAAGGCTTGTACAGGTTCGTAAGCTGGTCAATCATATAGTTATGCTCGATAGGCAGTGTTGGTGTAATCATCACCTGCTCGGATAGAAAAAAAACTTGATAAATATGTATTGAAAATTGGATTAAAAATCGTCTTGAGATTTTTGAAATTAGAAAATTGGATGGAAAATGATTTTGTTTTATGGTTTTATTTTTTTTTCAATTTTGAGTGGCTTGTGTTAATTTTTGGGCATTGCTTTTCCTATCGACCTCTCTTTTATTTATGTGTAGCATTTTTTCATACTTTTAGAAGTTTTTTCAAATCGGCAAACTTCGAAGGGTGGTTTCGAAACAGACAATATGAAATTCAGCAGAAGCTACAACTTCTTCATTTAGAAGCTCTCTCCGTTGCAGTATGTATCAACTCATCTTGACTACAATTAAGACACGACTCTAGTGAAGACACTGGCTTGATTTTAGTGAAGACATTTGACTTGACTCTAGTGAAAACACTGATTTCACTCTAGTGAAGATTTGATAACTCTGCTGTAGACATTGACTCTAACGACGACATTGACTTGACTCAAGTGAAGACATTGACTTAACTCTATAGTGAAGACATTGACTTGAATCATTAGTGAAGACATTGACCTGAACACGTGAAGAGATTGAGTTGACTCTAGCGAACACGTTGACTTGAAGACATTGAGTTGAGCCTGGTGAAGGGATTGACTTCACTCTTGTGGAAACATTTGACTCGATTCTTGTGAAGACATTGACTTGACTCTAGTGAACACACTGACTTGATTCTAGTTTGAGGACATTTACTTGACTCTAGTGAAGACATTGACTTGACTCTAGTAAACAGACTGACGTGATTCCAGTTTAAAGACATTTAGTTAAGTCTAGTGAAGAGATTAACTTGACTCTAGTGTCCACGAGACTTAAAATTAGTGAAGGCATTCACTTGACTCTAGTGAACACGTTGCTTGACATTAGTGAAGAGATTTATACTTGACCCTAGTGAACACGTTACTTGACATTAGTGAAGAGATTTACTTGACTCTAGTGAAGACTTTGACCTTAACTCAAGTGAAAACATTGGTTATTGAAGCAACTGGATTGATTCTAGTCAAGCAATTTGACTGCTCAATTGAATTAGCCCGTCGCGTGAGTGACATTGACTCTAGTGAAGCCATTAACTCACCTGTAGCACGAAATTTGTATTTTGACTTGAAAGTATTCTCACTGACTACTTTTAGGATATGTCTTCGTGGCTTTCTGAGAAAAACGAAGTTGAAATAGTGGATTTTATACTTGAAACAAGAGAAAAAATGGTTCGTCATAAATTCAAGAAAAACATGAAAATTCACAGTTTCATGCCACGAAGTTAAAGCGTTTTTTTACTCGTGACTTGTGACTAATATATTTGTACGTTTTAGGACAGTGCAAAGCTATTTGAAACCCAAATTACTGATGACGTGTGGACGAAGCTGAATTCTCAGATTGAAAACGTCTTGGAAACGTTACCACAAGATCTCCAACTCATTCTTCGCCAGAACTGACCTGCCTGAAGCATGGTAATAATAAGGTGAAAAGCCCAAACTGTGAAGAGGTCTTGCTCGTCAAGCTGTGGCTTCAAGATGCACGCGGTATGCCGTAAATCTTTCAATTGCATTCCCATGGGATAAGGATCAACTTGCTAATCTTAGCGAATTTTTGACGAAGAAGCTATACTATACGATTTTTCCTTGCACCGAAGCAAGCACTAGATTTTTCAATGCACTGCCTTTCTTTTTTGAAAATGTGTTGATCGCTTCTGTGAAAGTGCTTTATTAACAAGCACTCTGACTGACTGACCTGCTCTACTTACTAGAGACTGTTAAAACAAGTTAAAGTGAGCTTAATTTACACATGTATTGGTTTGGCAACATATCTGATGAACACTGTGCGGTCTAAATAATGTACAAGTTTTTAAAGTTTATTACAGGGATGCGGCGTTTCCGGATATCGGTATCCCATATCCAGTTAAGTACAGGGGCCGGTTGTACGAAAGGTGGTCAGGGTTATCTACCGGAAATGATTTCTTAACTGCTACAGAAAGGCATAAAATACAATGACACCAGTGATTTTCAACTCGCATGAGATAAAAAGTGACTAATTTGCCTCGAAAACCACCGAACATTAGGTTCTAGAAAGTGTGAAAGAATAACTATCCCGTGGATAGCTTTATTTAAAGTTTCGTGAAGCTGACTCCAGCCATCCGAGGGCGAGCTTTTCAAACCTGAGTTAGCGCTAAATTAACCTGGGGTACGACCGTGATATCCTTTGTTATTAACAATTCTTGAAATTGTTAATGATTTTTGAATGTAATCAATTTAATGTACAATTCCAAATGAATTATTCTTAAGAGAAAGAAAGTTTTGTTTTAAATTTATTCTAACTTATGGTCTAGAGCTTCCCAAAGGGTTGCACCGTTTAAAACTGCTGAAGTGGCACTTTCATTTTAAAAATCGCCCATCAAATATTGGTCTCAATTCGACATTATGTCATGCAAATTTTGCCACCAATTTCAAATTACCACGGCAGAATTGGAAATTAACCACGGAAATTTCCCTTTCGAAATAGAAATTCAGAAAGAACTCGCTTTCCCCTGACTACTATTATGCTAGTTCAATATCAGATTTGTGGCTTAATTTTCTCCTGTTGACAAATGATAATGAACCATGAGTGGACCTTATGCAAATTTCGCGAAAGTAAAATAAATTGGTAATTTATGTTTAGCTTGTCACAAGGACTTCCTTGTCAAATGTACTTATTTTAAGATTCTAACACGACGACAGAAATCGAAGATCAGAATACCGATGGCTTTGCCTCATTTATTGGTGAAACTTTTTATAATTATACATCTTGAAGGTAAGGATAATTACATGGCGGTATTAGAGTCAAATATTTTGATCACAGCGAACATAACTGGCCGTTAATAGTTAGTATTCAGTAATGTTTTGTTGCGACCAAGCAGGAAGCGTTAAATTGCTTGACAAGTTTGTCGAATCATTAATAGCTGTAGGATATGAAATTGTGCCGCAAGAAACTAAACGCGAGAGAAGCTGGTGCAGGTGTCATAGGGGCCACAGCCACTTTCTAAAGGTTGTAATGTACATACCTAGCGTTATCAGACATGAAAATATTGCATGTACTAACGTTTCTAACTTCGCGTTTTAATAGTTTTAACTGTGAATACGGCGCTAGGCCGTAACTGGATTATTGGCATGGGTGTAGAGCCCTTAAGCCCGTTTGGACTTCAGTCGTGTCCTACGGAAAACGTTCCGTTTTGTGGATGGGCAAGCAGAACTGATGATGTCAACCCAAAATCTCTAGTGTGAATGGCCCCTTTTAACAGCAAATAAAACCATCAACGGAAAGAAATTTGGTTAGATATGTGCACCAAATAGCTTAAATTGCTGAAGTGTTTCCAGATTGGAGAAAAATAGAAAAGGATTAAAGTTAAAGGACGTTGAAAATAGAAAATTCGCGTCGCGTTGTCATATCGCGTCCGGTCTGTCTCGGCCTTTAGGCTAAACTCTACAAGGTGTATAAAAAAAGTATTATTTATTAAAATAGGTTGTTTTTGTACTTATAATTTAGAATAAACCGAAAAAATGAGAAATTTAAAACTTCAACCCGAGGGATTGTGTCTTACGACAAGTTAAATATGCCTTGCGCGCAAAACATAAATGCTTAAAAGTAATTTTGACTAGGTAGATGGAAATTTTGTGGGGTGTTGTATTGCTGTACGAAATTTCAAGAAATATCCTCGAGTTTAAGCCGTTCAAAACGTCGCGCAAACTTCCATATTTTTAGCAAAATTATCTTTGTTCGTGTTTAATTTATGTATTTACCTAATTTGCACACAGCTCCCAAAGGACATTTAATAAATTGGAACATTTCTTCAGAAAAAACGATTCTTATTGAGAAAAATATACGTTCGCACGGCTTAAACTTAATCAAATTTCTTGAAATTTTGAACAGCAATAAAACACCTAACATATTTTCTACCTACCAACTCAAAATTACTTCTAAGCATTTAAATTTCGCGCGCAAGCAATTTTTAATGTGTTTCAAAATGCGCACACCGCTGGGTTTGAAACATTTCAATTTCAGAATATTTTTATTTATTCTACACCGTAAGTACCCAAACAATGTATATTAATAAAAAACTTCATACTTTCAGCCGTGTCGCGATGTTGAGAGCCGTTTTAATATTATCTACTTTTTTGATACACCCTGTATAGGGCGGTGACGCCGCGATCTTTTTTGGCAAACGAAGTGACCCGTGCCTGCACAAGAAAAAATAATTTCGCATTGTAAAGAAGCGCGCCACGTACTGTCTGTACTGTCAAGGACTTCCCTAGCTTGATCTATCATTCTTTATGCTTCTCAATTTCAATCGATTCCCTACGGTTCTCCCGTTTTGCGAGAGAACTGGTGGTAAATATATATCAATCGCTAATGTTAACGTGGTGTTTCCACAAATTAAAATTAAACTGACTTTCAAATTCAATGTAGCTAATACAGTTGAGAAGATAAAACCCGGACTTAAATGATTTTTGTATTATTCAAATAAACTCTTAATACAATGCCACTTGAGTTGCGGAAATTGTACACATATAGTGTTTTGGCATTTTTTAGTTTAATATTCATTTCGTAATTAGTGATGTAAACATCCGCATACCGGGTCGTACATATAGGCGTAGTTTTGAGCCATTCAGACTGTTGGTGTTCCATGTTCTTCGAAGGTTTTTGTCCCCGTACTCCGGTTTTCCTCCCACGCTTAATGAACATATTTAGGAAGTACGGGCCAACAGTAATTGGCACAATGTATCCTGCAGATTGCAAAGGAGCTAAAGACTTTGACTGGTGTTGAACCCACGAGCAAATTTTCTTAAAAAACTGATATAGTTATGAACACTGAATTAAGTCTAGTGATATAGTTCATGATAACTAGTTGCATTTGTGATTTTGTATCGCTTTTTCATTTCGAAAATTTGTAGCCAGTGCATGTGTGACAAAGCATTGGACGGTGTTTCCCGGCCGCCGCAGACGCGGGGAGAAGCGTTGTTTTCATGATCTAGAATTGACAATGTTTCTTAGCTATCATACTACTATATATATTACAATAAAATGCCACCCCCCCCCCCCTCCCGTTAAACTTAGGTGCATAGCTATTAAAGTAATATTGGCCAGTTTATAAATTGTTACTCTCTAGCGAAAGTTTAACATCATATCTTCCTGAGTCCAAATTTTTGAGATTAAAATGTTTATAAGGGTGTTATTTTTGCAACAATTCAAAGAAGCAGGGTCAAAATTCTGACTTGTCCAAGTTTTGCATAAATGGCCCAATTTATACTAGAGACCGATGATCCGTCTGGACGAACTTGGGCAAGAAAAAATAGTTTGTCTAATAATTCGACCGTGTATAAACGCGGGCAAGCAGACGGATCATCCGTCAAGACGAACTGCGTCGTTCGTGTGTTCAGACGAATTTGCTCGCGTAGTTCGTCTTGACGGATGATCCGTCTGTTTGCCCGCGTTTATACACAGACGAGTTACCAGACGAACTATCCTTTTACCAAGTTCGTCTGGATAGTTCGTCTTGTGTTTATACTTAGCCAGATGATCTGTCAGACGAATGACCCGTCTTGACGGATCATCCGTCTGACCGTCTCTAGTATAAATCGGGCCATTGGTTAATTGACAAGGCTTACACATAACGAAATAGAACTTAAACCAGTTCAAATGTCGCAACGTAAGACAAATTTATTTTAACTAAAATACCCTTAGAAATTTAAGTTGTTTTACCAAAGCTGCATGTACACGAATAAAGCATGCAGGGAAAATGCTACGCATTCTTTTGCGTTATCTGTGTTCAAAAATGGTTGGACAACAATTTACCCCGGAGCAAAGAAAGTTTATGGTGCTATCTTATCACCAAACAGGAAGCCAGATTTTCAAAACGCCTCATCCAGCTAACGTTGACGAGCTACAAGAGGGAATCACGAATACGTTCGCAGCACAACGACAAACGAGGATGGCTCGACGGGCATGAGAGACAAGAGAACAAGAGCAATGAGATGCGCGGAACTTAAAGGCGAACACCATGATATGGCATTTAAACTAGTTTACGTTCTATTTCGTTATGTGTAAACCTTGTCAATTAAATGTGTTGTTAAACAATTTCACGCTGTATAGTAACCTCTTGGAATTTTTAATGTTAATAAATTATGCAAAACTTGGATAAGTCAGAATTTTGACCCTGCTTATTTGAATTGCTGCAAAAATAACATATTTAAACATTTAGACCTGAAAATTTTGGCTCAGGACGATATGATGTTAGACTTTCGCTAGAGAGTGAACCGAGCCACTGCTTAAATAACTATCCTCTACAGTTCAACGGGGGGCATTTTTTTGGGACATCCTTTATAGCATAATTACCATAGCCAATAGAAAAATGTGCAATGTACGTTTCTTAACGGTTTATTCAAAATCACTACAAAGATCATAAGCAGACTTTAATAGTGTTGCCTGCCCAGGTGTGAAACATTTCTTCGGATCATGAAATTTTAATTAAATTAAGGCAATATAAATTTTGAAAAAGTTAACGAGATTCTTTCCGCTTTTGTTTCGCTCAGGTGTATGGCCAGCCAATCAGGTAATCTACGTGTCCCGTTTCTGTGGGAACGATAGCACAACATGTGGCACAGTATTGTTGCCGTGTCGAACTATATCCTTTGCAATACATCAGGCGTCAGAGGACTCAATAATCTACCTGGATGGAACTAACACATCAAAAAATCCATATTCCTGTCGACCAGTGAACATTGAGAATCCGGACATTCACCTTACAAAAAGCGTATCTTTCATCGGGATTAGATCACGTGCTTACATCTCATGTCGCCATGGTAACCAGTGGTTTGCTAACGGAGTTGGACGTGAAGATGGTCTCCGGGTTTCCTTTTGTGATCTTGCTTTTAGGAATGCATCTTTTCGCTTCTTCGACGTTCTACTGAACGTCAGTGACAGCTTGTTTGAAAACTCTGAATTCGTAACCATGGACTTTACAATATTCAATCTGTCCCTGTTTAACTTAAATTTGAATGGTGTCACATTTCAACAAAATGAGTTGTGCATCTCAGTCCGAAGCATGAGTAAAGTGAAGATTTTTCTTGGCATAACAAATTCAACTTTTATTCAAAATGGAAAATTTTCCTCATCAGGTTTACCATCGATTCTTTGGTTAACTAGCGACAAGAGTGAGATAGATATTCGAATCTTGAATTGTAGTTTTCAGAAGAACAAATTTAATGGCTTTGGGATGATATTTGTAGAAAACAGAGAAGGCTCGACCGACCTCTCTCTTGATCGGTTCATTATGGAAGATAACGGACACGGTACCATGCTCTCTGGGATCCGTAACGGTTTATTATTTATCCTTTCTGCACAAACGACCGTGAATATGGACCATGGTTTCGTTTATCGAACATATGGAACTTTTTTTAACATAATTGGTCAGTCGTCGAAAGTCAACATCTCAAACATTGAAGTGGACGGATTTTACAGTCCTGATGCTGGAGGTGGAGTGGTCACTATCAATAGCAGCGTGAATTGTCTATTATCAATTAAAGACTCGTGCTTTCGCAACGGGGAGGGAATTTGGGACGGCGGTGCTGTTTCAATTATTGCAGGAAGTTTAAAACTTACCATTCAAAACACGACCTTTAAAAATATTTCCAATGAAGGTGCATCTGGTCATTGTGGTGGTGTTGTGTACATTGATAATTTGCCCGATTTAGAGTCCACTGATCATACCGATGACTTTGTCGCGCAAATGAACGTAACCAATTCCTCGTTCATAGATAACAGGTCAACTAATGGTGGAGCAGTTTGCCTTCTTGCTACGAACTTCATTGCAAACATTACTCGCAGTGTTTTTGTGCGAAATAGTGCCGCAAAAGGTGGTGCGTTATATTTTGCTTCATATGGTGCTGCTAAGATAGGCCTTCACAATGTTAATTTTATTGAAAACAGTGTTGATGCTGGAGGAATTTTCGAAACAATAGCGAAATTTGCAGCATCGACATTCAATGTTACCACTAATGATGTTTGGTTTGTCAGGAACAAAATGCACTCACTTCATGTGTTTACTTACGGTATATTGTACTTTCGGATTGAAAGGCCAATGTTCACTGTTACCATTACACATACTCGTTTTGTTGAAAACACTGCAGGGCGAAGTGCCACAATTCACATATTTCTTTTAAACGATGCTAGTCCTACTAAGTTTCATTTAATCACTCTAGATAAATGCCTGTTCAGGGATAATGCTGTTGGATTTGCCTTTGTAGTCTTTGGCCAGGCTACCATGATTTGCAACCATTTAACATTTGATTCGAATTCCTACTTTCCTTGTCGAAGTCCAGTGTTCAGCATTTATGCAAAGAACAACTCGAGCATTACTCTAACCAATTCATCGTTTGTCAACAATTCCTGCGGGGCAATTTTAGTACGTATGAGCACAACTTCCCATTTTACTATAGAGAATTCCATGCTAAAAAGAAACAGTTTGAGAAATGGTTCAGGTGCTACAATGACCATAGTTACAATATCAGATCAAGGTGAAAGTCTTTCCGAGGTTTCTCGTCGGAGCAACGTCTTCATGCGACACGTGCGGTTTCAAGAAAACAAAGCCTCTCGCGCAAGCATAATGTCGGTTTTGAACACCAAGCTGGAAATGTTGAACTGTATTTTCCTGAATAATTTTGCACATTTTCAGGGAGGTCAAATTGTTGCTTATGGCACGACTAATTTGAGAATATCCCATTCTGTGTTCAAGTCGACACAACAAACAATTTTATCTAACAATGAATTTACTGCCGCTGGATTTCTGAGGATACACAGCAGCGGAGAATTTATCCTTCGCAATACATCAATTGACTCGAACACGCTATCGGATGAACCTCTTATTTTGGTATCCAAAGCGAGACGGGTAAAATTTGACAAATCTTCTGTGACCACTTGCCCTTTGGGCTCAGCTGTTAAAAAGACAATGTATTTTTACAGAGAAAGTGGTAAACAAGAGTCTACCGCCCTTGGTCTATTCTGCAGAAAATGTGGATACAACTTGTACTCGTTACAAAGGGGACATGCAGAAGGTTTGCGGGTAAATGATAGTTTCAAATGCAATGCCTGTCCACGCGGTGCTTATTGTCGTCCAGGTATAAAATCAAAATCTAACTTTTGGGGATATACTACGTGTTCTAACCCTCCAACATTGGCCTTCACAATCTGCCCGTTTGGTTACTGCAAATCACCACAACAGAACAGTTCTAGCTATAATGAATGTCAAGGGAAACGTACAGGCGTTATGTGTGGAATGTGTGCCGTTGGTTATACAGAAGCGCTATTGTCAACTTCTTGTACATCAAACAAAGATTGTAACGATCTTTTGTTTTGGATTGTGTTTTCGGCATTGGTTTTTTCTATGGCTATTCTCCTTGTTTTCAAACCACCTTTCGTGACATACTCTTTGAAACAGGTACTCTGGCTTAAAAGGTGCTCCTTCCATGCTCGCACGAATATACAAATCTTCGAATCTCATGACACAAGGTGCTCCACTAGTTCAGACGAAGAAGGCGGGCTTGAGGACAAAGTATTGCTATCACTAGAGCATGTTAAACGTGAAGAGCGTCAATTTTCCCGCTTCTTGGAAATTATCTTCTATTTCTATCAAATTGCTCAGCTGCTTCTCTCCTCGTATTCTCTAGGCGAATTTCTTGGAACCAAGTTTCTTCCGCCTGTCCTCGGCTTCTTCAATTTTGAACCAAGCCTATACAAACAAGGCTCCCTGTGCCCGTTTCCAGGGCTGACTCCAAAGACTAAGTTACTTTTCAAAATTGTTCCTGTAATCGGAACTATGATCGCCATATTCATTTTATATTTCTTGAATTTGTTTATCAACAAATTACGAGGTACCCTGCGTCCTTCGGCGTCTCCGTACCTGCAAGCAAGCGTTAAAACCATACTGCTCGGCTACGTTACGTTGGCTACCGTTAGTATTTCTCTTGTTCGCTGCATCTCTGTTGCTGAAGAAACTCGATGGTTTTACAACGGGAATGTCATCTGCTATCGATGGTGGCAATATGCATCGTTCTCCTTCAGCGGGTTCTACGTGATTCCTTTTATATTTATCCTCGCGTGGGCTACATATAAGATTCAATATAGTAAAATAACAGTTAGACAGTTTCTTCTGGCCATTGCCTTCCCACTACCTGTCTTTTTATTATGGCTATTTCGCAGTATTTGTCCGTCCGAAAGGATCAATATCGAGGAAGAAAGCAAAAATTTCAACGCACTGAAAGAAATGCTTCTGGGTCCATACAAGAAGCGGGAGGAAAACGCGAGCAAGCCCGGAGCTATATATTGGCAAAGTGTACTCATCGGTCGTCGATTTGTGTTGGTTTTAGTGTATTGTGTTGTTACCGAACCGTCCACGAGGTTATTCTGCATGACACTTGTTTGTGTACTCGTACTGTGTTTCCATCTGATGGTTAAACCATTCCGAAATAGGTTGGCGAACAACCTGGAGACACTTTTCCTTCTGTTTTTGGTTATACTGGGTTTGATTAACTTGTTTAAGTCGGTGTTCGTCGGGCTCGAAAGCAACATCCAAGGTTCTTTGATCACGGTTTTCAAAGTTTTCGAATGGATGGAAATCGTCATCTTGGGCCTCGTTCCCTGTCTACTGTCTATTCTTACATGTTTCGCTATACTGTCCTTGGCCATTCGCATCATGTTTACCTGCAGTAGATTTTTATTTAAATGCCTATTCAGACGACTCGCCCAGAGATGGAATTTAATTTCTATGAACGAAAGACATAATTGGCTAATTTCCTATCCTAATTAGGTTCTACATTACTGACCATCATGGAGAGAGAACATCGCCGTTTTCAATATGTCAAGGGAAGTATGAGTGCCTTCTTTACAAGTTGCTTTACATCATGGAACTAAAGCGTCTTTGAACACCCAGTCTCAATACAATTTTTTTATTATACTGGATTACAAAAACAAACACACGCACATACATACAGGGTGAGTAAAAAAATTGATGCCCTATCAAATTCAAATTAGCCGCGAATTTCATAATTACGGTTTATTCGGATTCGTCTACAGAGAACAGATCGTGAACCCTCTGTTCCGTTGTCAATTTCAAAAAAGTATCAATTATTTTTGTCTTGTTTCTGACTTTGTCTTGTTTCTGACCAGTCTTGTACGGCTAGAATTATCCACTTTAACTTCCACAGGGAATTAGATTTTGTTTTACACCAACGTCAAATTGCACGAATGCAATGATGCTTGTTTGAATTTCAATCGTATCAGTGTTTTTTACTCACCCTGTTCTGTGTACTAAGTCACGATCTGTTCTCTGTAGACCCATGCCGTGAAGAAATCCGCGGCTAATTTGAATATGAAAGGCACCAGTTTGTTTTTACTCACCCTGTTTGTATGTGCGTGTGTTTGTTTTTGTTTTTATACATGTACAAGTGTATATCGGTATGTTAAGGCCTTAATTGCACAGAAAAAATTTCCGAAACAAAGTTTTTGAAACAACAGATTCCTTGTTTCAAAAACAAGTTTCGGAGCGATTTTCTAAATTTGAAAAAAAATATTTCAAAATTGTATCCGCTAGTCAACAAATGAACCATTCAACATGGGATGTTTCACGGTATATCTTTTTGGAACGGCTGTACTGGCTGGAAAGATGTCCATAGGAAGATATTTAATTGTTCATTCAACTTCAAATCTTTAACTTGAAAATGATGCAAGATAAATCAAAACGTCGTTGTAATAAAACAAAATTAATATCGCCATATCATTTGCTTCAAAATATCATAACTAGCTTGAGCATAAACAATTGGCGCAGCGCTGTGTCAAATAAGACATATACCGTAAAGCAGTTTTGATTTTACACTAGGGCAAAATATTCCATATTCCTCGCTAATCCGAGATATTTGTAATTAGGAGCACAGATCCGATACAAAATAATCGCAGATGGAGCTAGCATAAATTCGGAACTTTCGAGTCTGGAAAAGTTTGTGGGAATTTTGCATTATTGAAGATTCAACTGAGTTTACTAGTATGGTTTTTAAATTTATTCCTATTAATTTCAACAGCCAAAACAAGTGACAAAATAAGATTTATAGCATCACAGTTGTGCTTCATGTATTGAACATATCGCTGTGTGAGGCTGTGCAGTGTCAATTAGGCCTTACACCTGAAAGACAGGAATCCGGAAGCTTTTACGAATCCGGATATTTTTGCCCTGGTATACACGATCCAAACTATTTCCATGCAGTTTTCCACTTCAACCGTATCGTATAAAGCTGTATAACATTAATTGTCTGTCATAATTGATGTAATTCCTTCTGTATTTGGTTATGAAATCAGCGATATAAGTATAACTTATCTTTCATTCTTATGTTAACCATCAGAGTTTCACTACTTCTTATTTAAAGTTGTCTGCCTAGACCAGCTCTTGTAAAAATCAATTGTAACTTTGCTTGGCAGTATAATTTTTTGAGTGCTAATTAAATCATTTGTATTACATTATGTTGTTATGCTACAATATGTTGACAATAATATAGGCAGAAATAGGCAGAGCAAATACTGGAAAGTTCAGTTGCAATGTATACCCAACATGTGTCTATCCAGGTAGGTAGGTAGGTAGATAGGTAAAACTTTATTTAAAATAACACGCTAGCCTCGTCAACATTAGCTGATTTCCACGAGGGGCGTGTTGACAGCGCTCATAAAAAACATATGTATACAAACACTTATACAATGAATTACAACAATTATAAAAAAAAAATACATATACACATTCGCAATCATAACATAATATAAGATACCAAATCAGAATTTGAGAGCTCGTATTCCATTTTTAAAGTCCGCAAGCGTATCGGAATTACGCAAATCTGTTGGCAGAGAATTCCAAAGTTTTAGGATGAGGCAGTTGCAATGAGATGTGGGAACCCCTAAGGTCATATTCTGCAATATCACTTTTGGGCACAAAAAGATCGGCAAGCGAGCTCGGAGCCAAGCCATTTAGAACTTTGTACATATGCACTGCTTTTGTCTTGGCTCGTCGAGTCTCAAGCGGTTCCCAACCTAGCATATCTAGTGCTTCAGATCCAGGGATATCACTACTCATACCCAATACTACCCTTTCAGCCCTATTCTGGAGTTTTTGCAGTCGGTTAGAAAGGCCGTTTCCTAGAGTGTCCCATACCTCACTGCAATAATCAAAATGAAGACGTATTAAAGCATTGTAGACAGAGATTAAAGTGTCTCTGTCAACAAAATCTCGAATTCTTCTTATGGCTCCAATTCCCGAGGAAACCCTTATAAGCAACGATATCAAAGTGGTTAATCCATTTAAGTTTATGATCAATATCGACACCAAGGACTCGACTTTTAAATACTTGTTTAATTTTGGTTTGGTCGATTTTGATGATTGGCTGAGTGACAAGATTGTTTATTTTGTAATCAGAGCCGATGAGCAGGAATTCGGTTTTTGCAACATTCAGGCTCAATTTATTGGCCAACAGCCATTCCTTTATACGTGCTAGGTCATTATTCATGGCCAACTCAGCTTCCTCTATGGTCTCACCAGCCAACGTAAGATTAGTATCATCAGCGAATAATCGAGAAGTAGCCTGGTTGAGACATTCTGGCAAGTCATTTATGTATATTAGGAAGAGGAGTGGACCAAGAATGGACCCCTGGGGAAGACAAATAAGGTTGTATCAAGGCTAAAGCGCAACCAGTAACTCCATATAGCTCAAGTTTACGTAACAAAACAGGTTGACAGTATCGAACGCCTTTTTAAGATCCAGAAATACAACCAAATTATACAATTTGCGATCCATGTTAGCATACCAACTATTTGTACTGTCAAGAAGAGCTGAGGTAGTTGAGTGGAAATCACGAAAACCAAATTGTTGTTTCGAAAGTATCGAATTTTCATTAAAATATCGGCATAGCTGATCATAAAGATTAAATTCTTTCCATCAGCTTACTTACTGCGGGCAGAATTGAAATTGGTCTATAGTTTTCAGGAAGGCTCCGTGGTTATAGACTGGAAGGGGCTGGCCATTTTCCAATCAAATGGAAAACAGCAAGTAAAAATACTGTTGTTAAAAATATATTTAAGGGACGGTGCAATAGTAGAAGCTGCCGCTTTTAGGACCTTGCTAGATATTTTATCAAGGCCAGTAGCTTTAGTACTAGATAAGCCGTTCAACATCAATGGCTGTGTTTTATTCATTATTCAATAGATGTTTTGCATTCACTACCTTGGTTTAAAGAGTGGTTCCAGTTTCATTATCATTGATCTCGTGTTCATGGCATTCCATTTTAACAATTTAACCCAACCACTTTATCTCTGTCATCTTTTTATATAAAAATTCAAATAACACAAACATATTGCAGTATTAGAATATCAACTAAGGTATAGATACAGTGTAATGAAAATCCATTCTATCTAAATTTATTTCTTTTCAATTCTAAAATATTCCACGATATTCCTCCATGTTCCCCGGAATCCCGATATTCCTTCGTTCTCCGATATTCCTCCATATTCCCGATATTCCCCGATATTCCTTCGTTCCCCGATATTCCTCTATATTCCCCGATATTCCTTCGTTTCCCGATATTCCTCCATGTTCCCCGATATTCCTCTTTATTATATAGACTGCCATCGAATATTAAGCTATTCTATAATCTGATTGGCTCGCTACTAATAAGATATTAGCTCATATATATCCTACTAGTAGAGAAAACAAGATGGCGGCTGAAAGTTTTTCGATCGCAAAAAATCTTGTTTTGAGCTTTTTGGGCTTTGGCAGCCTTTCTTGGCCATGCGTACAACACATAAACTTAGAAAAAGTTTTCGAAGGTTAGTACTTGATTTAAATGTCACCTAAACAAGTATAAAATACAGTTTTTTACGAATTAATACTGAATAAGTCTCCCGAAAGCAGAAAAAGTACGTTTCGGGCTGTAAACTTCGTTTACAATAAAGTAATTCGGTTTGTTTTTTGCCTGATTAGTATTGTTGAGTGGGGTTTAGCTTTTTGATACTTTTAAGTTTTATAGTTTTGAAATCAGTTCGCTTCACTCCTTGATTTGTTTCATAAAATAACTCTTTTGGCTTGCGGACCAAGATATCGTGAAAAGCTGCCCGCTTGTGCAGCCAATCAGATTGCAGGAAATAAGAAAATAACTCCAGTCGTGCACAAATAAAAAAATACAATTTATGAAGGAGAAAATTAGATACGTCCACGAACTGACTCCAATTACAACGACTTGTTCCCAACAAATCTTTGCTGTTTTTGTACCCATATTCAAATTGGTAATTATGCTTATTATTGCAAACGCACAAAATAAAACCACATAAAAAAACTTCAATTTTTCGTGTTTTGCGGGCCTGCGGGGTGGTTCGAAGCAGCAACTGAAAGCTCAAAATTATCATGAATAACAAGCGTTCAATACAAAACAAGAAAGACAAATGTCATAGCATTTTACAGCATATTTTTTAGAGCTAAAATGCAAAGCTCACAACCACAGATTAAGTATATACTGCACGATTCCACTTTTGTAATTTTCGGATGTTGTTTTTTCGCGGGCCGGCTTCACCCAATCATAGCATAGGCAGTATTCATAGGAGTCATCGTTCCTGTATACTTGGAGCTCACAGTGGCTATAACATCCAGTGGTTAGTGGTTACCTACAAAAACTCTTGCGCAGAGTTTATGTGCCGCCATCTTGTTTGTCACTCGGCGTATTATGAGATGATATGAGGGGGGGGGGGGGGGGGGTGGTATTTCTATAGGCCAAAACTCGGCCCAAATTTTAACCAGTTAAATTGCAGAATTCAAAGAATTCATAGCATGTTGGAAACGGTGAAATTAGGTGGGAGATTTTAGTACGCGCCATATTTTGGCGTTGAAGTTGAACCATTGAACTGTGTACATTCGATGAGGTACTCTCATCTCACTCCGGATCAGATAGATATGGAGCTCGCTGATTAGAGATTAGAGCTAAGCCTAAGTCAGACTAAGTGGAATAATATTTGCTTCGAATACGGTTTCCGGCACTCGAAAAGGTTGAAATTACTGCAATACAAGTACTAAACAAAACCGGGGAACATTTTTTGAGTAGCATTTCTTCATAACGACAGTGCAACAACTATTATTCGATTCTAAATCACTTTCGTGGGGAGCGATTAAGAAATTAGATAAAGTTCAGTCATAGGTCGCCCAACTAAGCTCGCACGCAGTGGCACGCCACGCACGCATGCGACTGCCTATCTATTATAGATAGTTGTGGCACTCTGTGGTTGTGGTTGGGCGACGTATGGTCATAGAAATAATAGATATAGAATGCGTGCTTGGTAACCTAGCCGGTACCCAAATTGAAAAAAAAATTGCCCTTATAAATCCGCCATGTTGGATTTGTCCGAGGAGCGGTCTATGCGAATTACAGTGGGGCGAGTTTAATTTGCCCTTATAAATCGGCCATTTTGAATTTTAATGTGGCGTCATTTGTTTACCTGAAAATAGATAGGAGCGCGCATTCTATATCTTTTATTTCTATGCGTATGGTTCAGGTCAGTGGGTTCAGCGAACAATCACGGCACGAGGTGCTGAATAATTACCGGATAAGAAGTGGATCAAAACATAACATAAATTATATTGTTCTATCTTCGTAGACGTCCGATAGCAATGAAAACCAATCAAAATGCTGTATTTTCGATCCGCTAAATTATGCATATACCTCGGTTTACCTTAAAAAGAGCTGTTTCGAAAGTTGCTTTATTGCGAATATACTGTTCTGACAAGGAGGAAAATTGTTTGTTGCGAAGAAAACTTTTGCAAAGAAAATGCCTATCAAACCTGGTGTAGCATCGAAAGGTGGAAAGAAAGCTGGCAAGAAAGCAGGAGCAAGCGGTGACAAGAAGAGACGGCCCAAACGTAAAGAAAGCTATGCTATTTACATCTACAAAGTCTTGAAGCAAGTTCATCCAGACACTGGAATCTCCAGCAAAGCTATGGGTATCATGAACTCATTCGTCAACGATATCTTCGAACGTATTGCCGGTGAAGCTTCCAAGTTGGCCCACTACAACAAGAAATCGACCATCTCCTCGCGGGAAATCCAGACCGCAGTTCGTCTGCTCTTGCCCGGAGAGTTGGCCAAACACGCCGTCAGTGAAGGAACGAAAGCCGTGACAAAATACACAAGCAGCAAGTAGAAAGGTTTCTTAAACCTTGCAACAAAAAACGGCTCTTTTAAGAGCCAATAAATGTATGAAAGAATTGAACGAATATTCGAGACACGTGTTCGTAATAAAATATTTCTCGACCACGTTAACATTGTTGGTTCTGCTATTCATATAGCAAAGAAAAGGGTATGTTCGAACCAGATGATATAGAATTATTAGTTACATAAGGTTTTGATGTCCTAGGCTCGAATCGTAAGTTCTTCCACTGCAATATATGTTTCGCGATTATTAAAAGCGAGGCCAATAAAATATCTAAGTTTCAGAATATCACATGTTAACATTCGTGTACAGTAAGGACTAAAGTGCGTCAAGTTTTAAAATCACATGCAGTGTTTGATACGAATTACATTGTATTCTTTCAAGATTTTAAATGTTAGTTTTGGGTAGCTATCCTTTTGGGGGGGGGGGGGACCGTAGATAATCTATGGTCCCTAACATATCTCATACAGTGCTCTCACAACTAATTAATTTCCATACTATATTTTTATAGGGGTAGGGTAGTTAAGAATAAAACAACAATAAAATAATGCATCCTCATGACTAATACCACCCTCCCAGAAACAGCATAAATCTGAGGAATTGAGGAAATTTCCTCAGATTGTGCGAGCCCTGATCTAATATACACTACCACAGTGGGTAGACAAAAATTGAAGCAGGCGCTGGTATATAACAGTTGCTGGTCGTTCCCACGTAGCATGATGATAATTTGTGTATTTTGAATTGCATAAGTGGACAAAGTTGACGATAAATCCTCTTTTATGCAGCCAAAAAAACCTATAATACACAAATGCGGGAAAGACAGCCAATACGGCCACCGCTTATTGTTATGTGGGGTACCTCTGAGATTTTGGGCTTCACTTTTTGATATGTAGATGCACTATCTAGTGAATATGAGATATCTGTGGGGTAACAGTATGATAACCTACCCATGAAATGATAGAGACTTTCGATGATGGGGGTCAATCATGATTAACTGGAATTCAAATTGCAGGCAAACAGCAAATAAACAGTAGGGTTGCTCTACAATAAAATGTTTAATAATTAGTTTTCTCATCAGAACAATGGCCAGAATTTATAATGCCAGAATTGACAATGGACATCCATAGTGTGACATGATGAGGGCACAAACTCATATTTTTTACTCATATTTTATCATATTGTCTGCTGGTAATGGCATTTTCTATGAGGACACAAACTTCACACTTCTTTTTCATTACTTATTCTGCCATTAGTGTAATAATTAGAGGGGAAAGTAGAAAGCAAGTGTTTGTCAGTTCCTGATGTAGAATAGAAAATAAGGAGAAGGGCACATCCTACCTTGAGTGAGAACAATTGAAGTGCACTTCCCCACATATTTTGCAGCCATCATTTTTATGGTGTCTGTCCTGGTGAAACTTATAGATGTATGCAACATGAAGTGTTTCCTAGTAAGTGCATGTGACCAGTACGGGCTGTACTGTTCGGTGACCTTTACATGAAGTGTTCCATGCGAATATTGCGGTGCCTTTTAATTTTGGTGGTGACAATGTATTTTTTCAAAGAAAACTTATTTTGATATGCTGTGTTATGAGATTAAAATATAGCCCAGTCAGTTGTCTCAACATTGGGTGAGTGTCTACAAGTGTATGATAATAAATATAGTTTTAATGATATGAAAAAATGAAATCTCAGAGATCATTACTAGTACTAGTCCCATATCAGTATGAATTGAAATAAGATGTTGTTTAGAGCCCAACATAAGTAGTTATGCTTGTAAACCAGATTGAAAAGTATAAACTGCACTGCAGAGATTTCTGCTCCATAATTTTAGGACAGATTTCTTCAGTTGTTTATATTTAAGCAAGTAAACATGCATGTTAGCAAACAAACTTGCTGCAAATGTTTTTGCTTCATTTTCACTAAAACATGAGTTATTTCACCCATGTGAATACTGTATGCTTTGAACAACAAATGATATTTTGAAAGGAGTGCACCATTGAAGGTGTACATTGGCATTATATTAAAAGTGTACATTTAACAATTAGTGAGAAATGGCTACTGTTATGAGTTTTGTGCCTGTTGTATAACTGGATTGAACAATGCTGTGCCATGGATATTTTGCATATAAGAATTGCACTTTCAACAGGGTGGACTGAAAAATTACTGTGTTAATGTGCGTGGGGAGTTGTGCGAAGGGTGTTGGTGAGCTGATAAATCTTTCTGAACATAATGTTCAGATGAATGAATCCGGAAACCAAAGGCCAATTTACTCAGGCAAAATGGGTCATCCTCCAAGTGATTAATTAAGGGGAATGAACCTATGCCTGACATAGTTTTCATATTGACAGGCATATTCTCTCTTCATTTAACAGGACAGATTCAGCATGTATTCTTCTGCATTAGCAACTGTGTGTGTAAATAGTCCAGAATGCAAGAAATGCAGTATTGATATGTACATTAATATTCTTTGCATCCCCATTATATTACTTTCATTGCAATGCATTGCAAGTTGCAAGAAAAGTTGCAGCGCGTAACACCCCCTTAAAAAAGAAACTGTTTTCAAACGCCAACTGAGCAATTAATTTGTTGTTTTTGAAATCATGTACTAATACAACATGTTCAAACAGATTTATTTAGTTTACCCCCCCCCCCCCTCCCCCTTCCATTAATTTCAAAGCCTTCTGTACATGGCAAAAAATCTGATCCTGTTGAAAACAGGATGCAACAAAATCATGTTTTAATTTTATATTTGCTATGCAAACATACGACGAACTTTAATTAGGGTGCAACAATGTTTCAATTTTCAATTTATTCAAATTTGATTAATCACCGCACATCACACAAATGAAACATAAATTGGATTATGCAAAGAAATATAAAGAAATAATGTTGGTGACAAGGAAGCCCAAAATGAAACCACGAGGCTTATATAAATTTGGGCTCCCTTATTAACACACATACACATATCATACAGTAATAAATACCGTCTAGTTATAAATACAAAACATGGACGAATCAAAATTATCTGCTAGTTAAATATTTAGGATCTTAGTAATTAAGAGACAGATAATGTTTTAATTCTTTTTTAAATAATATAGTTGACACAATGTTTATAAGATAATTAGGAAGAGAATTAAAAAATTTTGGACCTTGAAAGCACGCCGAAAATTTTCTGATATTTGTTCTGCAAGGAGGGACATGATACTAAAAGGAATTTCTTGTATTGAAACTATGTATTTCACTATTTATTAAAAACATCTTATCAAATTGAACAGGCAAAAGAGAAGATTTATGATAAAACATTAATTCTCCAAGTTGTAACATACAAATATCATTAAATTTCAGTAGACCAAGCTTCTTGAATATAGGGCCAGTTTGAGCATCAAATGCACTATTATCAAGTATCCTTATTGCACGTTTTTGAAGTATTTCAATGCGTCGAATACTAGTGGGGTAAGTTAATCCCCACACAATAGCGCAATATTGCAGATATGGATAAATCATAGAAAAGTATAATATTCGTGGGGATTCTAATGGCAGACAGAAACTAGCTTTATAAATTACACCAATCGACTTTGAAATTTTGTTTGCAAGATAAGATAGGTGAGATTTTCAACTCAAATTTTCATCCAGAATAACTCCCAAAAACATAGTTTCATTGACTTGTTCAATACATTCATTATCGATAAGTAATTGTATATCAAGACAGTACTTTTTTGTCTAGGTTTAAAGACCATAGATTTCGATTTTTTAACGTTAAGCGAAAGTTTATTAACCTGAAACCAATCAGACAGCTTTTTTAATGCATTATTTAAAGAATCGATTACATATTGAGGGTCTTTATGTGAGAAAAAAATGTTTGTATCATCGGCAAATAAAATTGTTTCAACTGTGATACATTACAAATATCATTAAGATAAAGTAAGAAGAACAGAGGACCAAGAATTGATCCTTGAGGTACACCACAAGTGATCGATTTAGGACAATGATCATTAAATTGAACAAATTGAAGTCTGTTAAGTAACTTTTTATCCATTGCAATGGAAGGCCTCGAATACCATAATGCTCTAACTTATCGAATAAAATATTATGATTAACAGTATCAAAAGCTTTAGATAAATCGAGAAAGATCCCGACAGAGGTTTCTTTTCTGTCAATTGCTCTCGAAATTTTATCATATAAATCAACTAAAGCAAGCGAAGTTGAATGATTTTTACGAAACGTTGGGTTTTCAACAATATTGTTCAGCATTGTTACACCTGATTGCGGGTTGATTCAAGCTCAACA
Organism: Muricea muricata; assembly: GCA_963855995.1. Lineage (NCBI taxonomy): Eukaryota > Metazoa > Cnidaria > Anthozoa > Malacalcyonacea > Plexauridae > Muricea > Muricea muricata. Next base: position 3,633,783 of record OY979723.1, on the reverse strand, counting down.
ATATTGTTTAGGATTGTTGCACCTGATTGCGGGTTGAGTGAGGCTCGATGATGCCCCAACAACATTGTTGCATCCTTTTTGCAACAACATGTTACAACTTCTGACAGAACTTCAACTCTCACGTTGTTATACATAGTTACTTAGGATAACGCATTACGCGACAAAAATAATAAACTTCAAGCAGGCGGATTTTTTCAAATTATTTAAAATCCATCTGATGCAAAAGGATTTCGGATTTGTACTAGGGGATTCCGGATTTGTGCTAGGGGATTCTGAATTCGTACAGTCTAGTAGATTCTGAATTCGTACTACTGCATTTTGGATTTCCAAATCAAAACTCCAGCTAGGTTCATTCCACCACTGGATTCCTATTCGCAGCTATTCCGCGGTGAAATTGCTTACCACGCTTCTTTGTGCCATCATTATCGTGCTCTGAAGTCGTGGCGTTCTTACTAAAAGTCTGCCTGAGTTATACTGCACGATTGTCTTCCCACCGACATGGCCACGATCGATGCCCTCACGTCACGATCTTTCACGAACAGTCTCCGAATAGCTAACGACATATTGCGATTGCGCAAGCTATATATGAATGGATTAAAAAAGCTGTTGAGATATATACACGTGAGACCCCAAGTCCACAAAAACTTTTGATACACCAAGTTTGGGCCTTGTATAGAAACATGTAGTAATCCACCGAACATAGGTAGCCAACAAATGAACAGGGAACCTAAGACGTAAAACACTGTAACTGCCGCGCGAACTTGGGAAGGATTTAATGTTGCAAAAGAAACGCGATGGCCTCGGGAAGTCGCAACCTTGGGAGTAACTCGAGATTTCATCATGCGAAGTTTCTTCGCGATCTTTATGTACAAAAGCAGCGATGTTGTTAAAGTTATGACAATGAGCAGAAGTCCAAGAGATAGATATACAGTACTTGGTATCCCTAAAGGAATACTAAAAACTACGGCTGCGGCTGCTACCCATGTAAATATGATGGAATAGAACAGCTTTCTCTTTGTCAGTTTACTGTGGTGCTTTATAGGATGAAACACAGCGATGTATCTTTCAGTGGTAACAATAAAACCAAGGGTCAGTAAAGATACTACACAGGAGAACTTGGTGGATAGATCGCTGATAACTTCCAGTTTGCAATCGATGATTCCCATCATTTCCTTAACTTTTACCCAAATGAACAGCGGTTGAACCAGCATTCCAACCAGCAAGTCCGTCAATGCCAGAGCGACTATCAGCAGATTGCTTTTGGTTTGAAGACCGTAGTTGCGGTGGTAAGCGAAGATTACGCTAGCATTTCCGATGCTCGTTAGAATCGCAAGTATGGCATTCACTACACAAGCACTGATATCTGAAGCTAGATTTGAAGTATCCGGGTAATCGGTATGTATCTTGAAGATCACTAAGTGACCACATTCTACTAAATTACTGTCGTTCATTTCTGCACTTGTAAGGTCTTACTCCTGCAAAAAATAAAATGTCTGAATCACGACATTATACCAAACCGACCCTGTTATCTAAGAAACTCCAGTTATCATTTCCAACCAAACGGAGGAGAAATTGGGTATTCAGTTAACGTACCTTACTGTACTTGAGAAATTACTTCTCGTATTTGAATGGCGTATTATTTATCAGTCGCACGCATATATAATAGGCTATGCAAACAAAAAGTCAAACCTTCATTTGTTGCCAGACTGTGTTTGCCCAGAATATTTAATATCAGTGATACTGTCTGACTTCGTGTTACAGGAGCCGGTCGTGAATAAGTCCTAACTACTTCTTTATATGCAGCTTTTTGTCGCTTTATATAGTTGTTTATTAAAAATACGAGATATTCTGATTGGCTAACTTTTGTAATAACACCATTATCGAGTTTCACTTCCGTTTTATTTTGTCTGCAGCCGCAGAAATTTAAAATTTCGTGGCAAATCATCTTCGTATAGTGGATTCTGGTGGCGAAGAAGTGCGGAAAGATGTATTGGTGTATTATTATTATTATCAAATTTTGCTAATTTCAGAGTAAATGATGTTAGAAAGGTTTTTTTGTAAAAATAAATATTCCCTCTTATCGGTATAGCTTGAAAACAAAAACGGATAAGATCTTCTCATGCTGTTTCAAATTTAACAAACAGTGGCTGCCGATATAAACATCAGAAGCCAGTCATTTCATGTTGTTGAGAGACATATGTTCATGTAGACACATAGACCAACAAACCCAGTCGAGATGTATTTAGAGTTCTCTAGGGTTTTATAACCGAAACTGCAACGTATAATTAAATGTGCATCAGGCTATTTTTGTAAATTCTTGTAATATGCATTAGATACTACCTGATTTTCTGCATGAGGAGGATTCAATTATTTTTGAACAGGTGAAAGTTAATAATTTTAGCACTCCCGTTGGTATTTGTAATTTTTATTCTCCTACATTGTGCCAGTCATTTCCACGCGGTCTTGTTATTGGCCGAGAATTTTCAAGCAATAACATACAATAGCGTTTGTATCATGGGCGCATTACTAAAAAATTTATTATTATCGAAACAGCTTATAGTTTGTGTGTTTCATAAATCGACGCCTCATCGACATTTACTGCCGCCCAATCAATTTTGGCACATTTATTAGCAAGTCATCAAATTTTGTCTAGCTTGCAACTTATAGAGTCATAAGTTCCTAACCAATGTGACTGTTTTAGACTGCATTTCATGTTATAATCTATAATTTTAGAGGATTTTATTTCTGTGTATTATGTATAGTCGCAACATGAAAGAGATTTAAATCGATATTCAATTTGTTCGTGACGCATAAATGTCATCCAAAATGAATTTCACATGGATATAAAAAGCTCTAGACCTGCTTGAGCGTACGCACGCACGGCTGCAAAATAATTTAATTTCAAAAACGAAATGTCATGTTGATGACATTTTATTACTCGTATATTCTCCGACGAATGCAACTTTTCCTTAATTAGGAGAGTAATATATTTTGAAGATTTTCAATAAGGAAGCGGTTTTTGTCGTCCTCCAAGCATTAATGTGTGGTGGAGGATTTTAGTTGGAAGAGGGAAACGCGACGGTAACAGCCAAAATAAATAAGATTATTTAAATGAGTTAGTCGTTGAGTACGAATAAGGTTTGAAAAGATAAAAATGATTTTGATACCAGAGATCTTGTACTGTATTCTAACCAACTGCTGAGATTACCACAGCTTGAAATAGAAGATCCATATTTTTTCCTTTGGGTTTGCATGTATAAATAGAGCTAAGATGGCGTCTTCAACTATTCACTTCTACTCTCGAGCATTTAAATCGGGCAAATAAATTCCTGAAGGCAGCACGTCGTCACGTTGAAATGATAAATTCGAATAAAAATGTTCAACAAACACGCAGTAAAAAAAAAACAGCACCGTACGTTTGAATACTTTTGGCTTTTGATTTGCAAAAAGCCAAAGACGACGTCTTAATCCAACTTCAACGTTAACTGTTACTTTCTGCTGTTGAATAATTAATTGTCAATATTGCAATTCCTCGTTTGTCACGTCTCTGCTTTACCCCTTAGAGAGTCCGTAATAGCTTGAAAACGATACAGACGATCTTATCCTGATTTAAAATAATAATTTCATTGCTAGCTAGCCAATTTAGTGTATTGTTCAACAATGATAACTGCGTGTGAACTTTGAACTTTCAGAACAATGCGCACCCAAACTGGGGCTCAAATTTATACTTGGAAATTTCAGCTCCTATTCCGGGTGTATGAAAAAGATGATTGTACTTCCGAGTGCTCTAAAACGTTAATTTTTAACGTACAGAAATAGTTCGAAGGACTCGGCATTTAGCTTTTGAAGGGCACCGTTTTTTGTAAAATTTGAACACCTTTCATTCAAACTGGTTAAGTTATACATGTATAGTTAAATACAAATACCGTCAAACTTTTATTATTTTAATTTCAGTTTACAGATTGATTGATGTCTCGAGCGAAGGCCCGTCTTCGGCCGGGATATTAGTGCTACTAATTTCCCGAGGAAAGTCCTTTTCTTGGAAACGTTCATTTTCACTTTATCGTTTCACCGGTAGTGAAAGATAACCTACACATTTCGTGTACTATTAACTACACTATCTAGTAACGTATATAGAAACACTTTCGTCTATCGCATGTACTGCAGAATGCTGTCTTAAACTATATGCTTACCAATTTAAATAGTATTCTCCTCCCCTCCCAATATTTTTCGAACTACTTAAATAAAAAATATAATTATGTAACACAAATCAAACACTATGTTTCTGGTTATAATATCTCTATGGACATAGTTACAATACTATACATACAACAAAATCGTCCTTCAATAGCATGTTGAAATGTTAAATGTAACGTAATTCGATACAGGTCAAAATCTTAGTTTGAGTTGAAGCTTTCGCTTTTCTGGCTACAACATCATCCGAATACAAAAATTTTAATCAATTCATATTGAACAATAGTCTCATTTAGTCTCGTTTAATTTTTAAGTTATACATTTTAACACGAAACTGAAACTAAGCGTTTGTATGCGCTGTTCTGCATGATGATGACCAAATACTATGTGAAAGAAACATGATCATTGCCAATTTTACTAATCCCTTGCAGTGCAATTAAACTTTGCTCGTAGTCAGTTCATCTCTACTTCTATGTTTAATTTGAAAGCATCACATATATACTGCATGACTACTAGAAAGTTTAACAAATGTTTAAACACCGCGTCCTATATACCTCCTATACTTAACTTCCAAATTTAATAACAATAAACCTATAATAATTGTAAACATACTACTTCCGATTCAACATATCACAAAAACTTGATGTGAAATTAAAGATAAACGAAAATGCCAACAACATAATTTGATAGCTTTTTTTGAATGGCCTACAGAATTCAAAGAGACATGCAAAGAACGAACTGCTCTTATCAAAATAAGGCGGAAGTTGAATTTATTAATTCTACTTGTATTGTTTGTACTGTAGATACTGTAGATACGAAAGGTTCTCTGTTCGTTCTCTGGACCGAGATGAGTGTTGCGTATATGAGCAGCCGTATTGCAGCCGAGATATTTAGAAATGCCAGGGACCTGTTGTATATAGCTAAATCTATTTAAATTTGATTGTGTTGTTACAATCAGCAGAATAAAGAAACGGGTAGTTAAAATGTAATTAGGTGTTTTATACAACCGGCGTAAAATAATTATTCAACTTCGACGTCGAGTAATAATCGTACAGGTCAGCTATAAATAAAGTATATATGACGGATTTGTAAATATGAACTTATATTTGAAGGGCATTCGATTTAGTGAAACTTTCCCCTGTTGAGGTATACTTTTTTATGTTTACCATGCATGTCTATCTGCTGAGATTAAAACGATCGACCGTGCTAGATTTTTAGCCCTGGAAATTAAACTATATATAGCTCAAAGGTTGTGCGAGATGAAGACACTAATAATGTTGAGGCAGCCTCGAAAGCCCTCGTATATAGGCTTGGACAGGATTTGCTGGTACGCCTTTCACCTGTGTGGTCGGTTTCTCCCTGCGTAAACTGCGCGCAATGATGATTTTCTGTCATTTCAAATTCATGCAGCCCCTTTCTTTTGTGTTTTTTTTGTCGGCGCCGAACTTAATCTTTCCACTACGATCTCTCCCCTTGACAAGTTGTTATTGACAAGCTTTATCAGCTCGTGTGTACGTGAAAAAAATGACAACTTTCCTCGACAAAAGCTAGTCGTACCAGCTTTCCCACAAGGAAACTTGCTCGTCTGTACGTGCAACAAGGAACGCTTCACAAGGGAATTTTTGTTTGCGTACTTAATTCATGTGGCCTCGTTGAATTTGTCACAAAAAAATTATTGTCAAATTTCGCGTACACAACAAATAAAGCCTGTCAAGGATAACCTGTCAAGGAAAACTTGTTCGTCGTTAGGGAATATTTTGATTATGAACTTATAACTTGGTTTTCAAAACAGTCTTTTTGAAAAAGAGCAAATAGCTTGGGGAGACGACACTAAAACTGTTTGCAGCCTTTATTATATAGTTGTTGCCGCCATTTACCTTATGTTACCATTCCGGTATTTAGAAAGTTAACTTGTTTCATGCTATAGGGATGTTGAGAGGAAAAAACGATTTTGAAGATTATCATCTTGTATAAAATGTACTTCATATTAATTTTAAGAAGAAAAAAACAACATGTAAGACCGGACAAAACGAAAGCGGTGATATTTTGCCTACTTTATTTCTAAAGAAATTTTCAAACCAAGTGAAAATGACAACATTTAGGGCGAGGACGTTGCAATATCACCGTATTTGTTTTGCGCTAGGCTTGGAGTATCGGTGATCGAAATCATGCAGTCGTTAAGTTTTAAGTCTCTATAATCGACTGTTCAAAACCCTATCTCTGCAATTCCCGCAAATTCACAACAAGTTGTTAATTGGGCCATACAAATCTCCAAAGATCTCTAGGAATCTTGCAATCGAAAGTCCCCAAAATCTGTGACTAATGTGCTGTATAGTTAGCCGTACTGACAGGTTTGGATTATAAAAAATCACTAAAGCCTTCTTTACACGAACAATTTTTAACGGGACATCATACGCACGAACATGATAATATTGGAAATTTTTCCTCGCCATTTTAACCTGCAAGTTTCGTTTTTAGCAAATGTTTCTTTCCTACATAAGATCCCACTAATGCCTTCGGCAAATAAAACTCGCATCATAAAAATTGGGCTTCAAATAAAATTAACCTTTTACATATAAAGCTTCCTGCATGCCAATTTCAGTGCATGTTTATTAAACTTTTGTAGAAATTGAGAACATTCGCGACTTGAAATACACAATCATGAGTAAAGGCGTAGCTATCAGATCGAATATATTAATATATGCTGTTTACATGCTGTCAAGAAAAGCTCTCACAATTTTTATCAGAAATTTGGACAAGTTCAAAGTTATGAGAGACGAGAAAAGCAGAGAGAATGGATTAGAACGAATATCAATTCGCAGTCATGTATACATGCATGTACGATTGCACGCATGCAGCGATGATCATGCATGCAAACCTCATTACTCAAATTGTATAGCAGCTATAATTTTTACTATATACCATATTGCGAACGAAAACAATAGTTCTATATTGTAAATGTACATTTTAGCTTGATATTATTTTGCTTCATGGCTGTCAAATGTTTCGTGATGTTTTAGCGGGGTTTTGGCAAGTGATTTTGCATATTTTTGCGCACAAAATGACGACAAAGAAGCTAATTTATCCCAAATTATCAAATTTCGAAAGCATATGGCTGTAAAATACCCAACATGAAAAACTAGTTTCAGCAGAGACTACGGTACAAACGAGATGAAAATAAATGCATGTACATATGCATGTACTTCTCCCAGTTGGTGGACAGAGCGAAAATAAGTATGCAGGCTGTCTAGTTGCCGATATTGCAGTTGACAATTTGTGCTTTGGCTGTTTCTGCGATGTCTTTTATAAGTTGTTGTCTTTTATCCTGTGATCGCCCTGCAAAACTATCATTTAAATATTGTAAATAGAGTTGACATTCTTGGCCATAAACCCTCGGACTTGTCGTGCCGCCAAAAACACATTCGCATCGGCGAACATGAACTGCACTGTTTTTAACGTACTATTGTGTGCAATACTTACAAAAATTGTGTAGAAAAATAGACTTTGTCCTCCAGCTTGAAGATTGTATCAACTCGTTGTATAGCAATCTATTGTGAAATGAAAAGCGAAGGAGCCGTGCACGTTATTTGCGAGGTCCACGATATGTCCTTCCCGGAATAAAGCATAACTTGTAAGTCAATCATATTTGCATGATGGTGACATGTCAATTAAGAAAAGAAATATCCTTTCCTGTGCCAATTAAGCTTTTCTGCTAAATTTTATTTGCTGCTAATTTGAATATAATGGCAACAAATTTATTTATAAATGTATCTGTATATTCCGTATATGGAGCATATAATTATATGCATGAAACAGAAAGTGAAAAATATAAGAGTTTCCGCTCAATCAATTAGCTTTGCGGTTTTTATTACCTTAGGGGTGATGTTTATTTAAAACTCATTCTGTTTTTTTTTTGTTGAAAGTAAATTAACTTTATGATATAATAATATATGTATTTATTTGGGATGTAGTGCAGAATGCAGGCAAACTATGAAACCTAATGCAAATAAGATCCAGAAACTATTAAATTTATGTGCAAATTTACCTGTCGTGTTTATTCTTGGTTTGCACATGACGTCATTTTGTGTCATTGGGCGCCATCTTGGTTGACTCTGCAGATTACTTCAGCTGTTTACAGCGAAGTACTTGTGTGTATTTACTATTTCATCGTTAGTTTTAGCGTATTATGAATGATACTTTAAAGATGTATGGCTCGATAGGATCAGAAATAATGAACAGATACTTTGTGGTTGCCTTGCGTTTCAAACGTCAACCAAGATGGCGTCGATTGCAAACGATCAATAGTCAAAGCTGTTCTGAAGTGCCAATGTATAATTATTAATCAGTATACTACCATTTTTGTTTCCAAGTTTTCCAACGCGTGTTCTCGTTGGACAACTTTACGTTTTATTTGCCAAACTTCTAATAAGGGGGCGTGAGCGTATACCCCCGCTTTTTTGCAAATGTTAGTTTTCTGTCTGGCGAACTGCTAGAAATATCAACGACGAGTGTAAACAAATGTCGTCAGGCTGGCTACGCTAATGCGTACTTGTGCAATAATTATCACTAAAATACCTAGATAACCATTGAAAAATATTTCTTTGTAAAGCATAAAAAGTATATACATTGATTGTTAAATAAAAAATTTAGAACTTTGAACAATTTGAACTTTGTAATTCTTTGATATAAAACTGACATGTTCACGCCCCTTAATTAGAAATTTGACATATTATGAAAGTACTTTACATTTTACGTGTACAAAATAATGTTAAAACTATTCACGAGCTATTCACGAAGTATTTAATGCATGTGATGTATAAAGGGAAAATACCTACACAGCGACTGAAAGAGAGTCATTCGAATGACGCTTGGCAGTGGTATAGGTACTCTTAAGTTTGAGTCATTAGAGTGAACTTGCGGGCATTTGGGATGGAACGCATTAGTAAAATTTAGTAGATTTTGACACGAAATGCAATATATTATTTCAGAAACAACCCCTCATCTTCACGATCTTTTTGGTTGCATAACTTGTTGGAAATGACGCCATGTGGAAAACTGGAGACAAAGGAAAACGCATTTGCGTTATCTTAGATGACGTCAGTTCCGGTAAATTAAAAACCAAAATTGAAAATGAAGATGGCGTTTTTTCTTGACATTTCCTCCTCAAAGTCTTGAATGTCGCATGTATGTCAAATCCCTAAGACAGGCTGCATAAGTGTACACTTTAAAGTAGAATGTGTCATTACAAAGCTGCGTTGACGTACTTGAATAAATGTAGCAAACAATTTAGCCGATATTCAAAAACAGCACATCGTGGATATGAGATTTGTTGGGGAGGTTATGCTTTGCAGAAGTAGGATTAATTAAAATTCAACGATCTGATGTGTACTGCGACAATTCTGTTTGAGCGAGAAGAGGGCAAATTAAGATGTTGGGCCATATTGGCCAATATAGGATTGCTAGTTTCGCTGCCAGATTGAAATTTCGGAGATGATTGATGATTTGAGACTGAAACAATTTTGTCTTAATGAGAGGGTTTACTTCATGCCAAAGTTCATATTATGAGTTCTCCATTGTTCACGTTCATAAAAAAAGACTACCGTATTGGGAAACACTTATTTCATTTTACTTTTTAATTAATTATATTGTGCCTTTAAACCTAATAAATATATTTCTGTATGTTGGCAGCCTTCTAATTACTTGTAGCTTCAGGGCTCCAGGCAACACGATTTTCTTCATTTTTTCTATGAAACTCTCATATAGCTAAAATTAACGAAAGCTCAAGACGTTCGTTTGTTAAAAAAAAATAACGTAATTGTACTGTATAATTAGAAACTTCATGTTATGAGTTGTAGTAATTAGCACTGAAGACTGGTTGATAAAAAACTTCAAGACATTAGGCAGGAATAAAATAGCCACAGCAAGTTACCCCATGCAGGATTTAAAGTGACATTCGTCAAGTCTTGAAGTTTTTCTATTCAATATACTTTTTAGTTGATTTAAGCTCTATATACAGCTCAATGTATGCAAATCAATATCTAACCCCACCCCAGCCTCGTCCTATCGCCTCCTTCCGCCAAGCGGCTTTCAACCAGAAACTTGACATACAGAAAGAAAGAATGGGAAAATTTATTGATGATAAATAATAACATAATAATGAGAATAATGCTTGCATGTTACATATATAAACATTCAATTGAGTATTACGAGTTTAATTATCGTATGAATACCATTCTGTTGCTGTCTGTTTATCGAAACATTTAGAGGACTTCAAGAACTGGGTAAAGGGACCTTTACAATTCAGTAGGCTAATTTTGAAGGCGGGGTATTTTTACTGACATGATGAAATTTTAAACATGTCGATTTTTTTGCAAATCTAACTTTGTGAAAGGGTAAATTCGAATAAAAGCAACCAGCTAATGATGAATACGAGTTGTTCTCTCCTGTCCATACTTCTAATGCGTAGCTACTTTTGTTCTACATTACCTTGCCGCAAGCTAATATAAAAGTAACTAGGCATGTGAGTTATTCTTAAATGTGAATTGGGCATAGACAGACGTCAATCAAATTTGTCTACTGCCTCCATTTATGCATGGGTGATGCTCTATCAAGTTCTAGATGACTTTCAGATAACTAATCTAACACAATAATATAGTTGGCAAGAGCAAAAAAAGTGTCCTGTAACCTCTCCGCGCAAGTGCGCTTTAATGCCTTACGTGCTTGTCAACGAACAGACAACAGCAAAACGTTATTTATTTCTTTAATGGCAAAAAGCTTTTCTATTTAGTAATCCGTGTCCTATTTTGTTGCAGTTTTGAAGCGCCACTAAAAGTTATTTGCGCCATTTGAAATTCTCAATGATCTATCCATGGAAGCAAGGTATGTCACTGATTCCTTGATAACGTGTACTGCCTAACGTCTCTGCTACGTTACACGCATGTGCTTCGATAGATCGTTTGCAGTTGTTCACCAAAGCAGGATCTTTTCAGGGTTTTCCTTGGGTCCGTTTTAAAGAAGATTGAGTTTACTTGAATTATTCAGAGGGTGTGACGGGATATTATTTTGAAAGTAAAGGGCGATTCCTGGTCA